>CAJGYM010000098.1:0-272683 GCA_904845305.1 Caenorhabditis auriculariae
TACATTCGCTTTAGGGGCACTAAAGCTTGAAAAAGGGGTCACTGTAGGGTAATCAATTCTTGACCGCTCTAGGGTTTCAATATCTCAAAATATGCTGCTCCGGCTGTCATTTATAGGTATAATCTTTAAAAAAGTACAATTTTAAATTTTGACATACTTTTTAAACCGTCGATAAGATCGAAAAATGAGCCTCAATGATGTTTTTGACCAAATTCCTGGAATTCGTTCCATTTTCCGAATAATTACAGGTTAATTGCAGGTGAATCAATGCGTCGGAAGTTGCTGCGACAAGATCGAGACGTGTCATCCGCACACCGTCAATATTGTCAACAGACCGGTAAATCTTTACGTTTCACCTGTTCTACGGTGTTTTATTCGAGAAAAAAGATTTTCGCTTTAAGACCTGTCATCTGAAGGTATACGGTATTAGTTGATTCACGGCTGACTTGAGCCATCGAAAAAGGGCCCTGAAAAGATTTTCAAAGAAAGAAACAGTGCCTGGTTGGTGGAGAGCGCAGACAGGCCCCCTTTTTTAACCAGGGAATGCTCTCTGGTCCCAGTGGGACTTCTGAATGAGACCAAATTTACGTATTTTTTCACGCTGATTCCAAATCTGGCCTCAAAATTTGCCGCGGAGGTCTGTGAAAAAAGTTATGGACCCTCAAACGTCGAAATTTTTGGTGTTTCTCATTGAGCTCTTTCTTTTAAGCTTGCTTTAAGTCGGCTTCAAAGATGCTCATAAGAAAGAAATAACATAAATAAGAACTTTTTATAGATATTTAGGATTCCGAAACGTTTCAGATCGTCGAGATGGTCTACATCGGAAACGACCGATTCATGGTCAACACGACGCGGAACATCACCATGGAGGAGCACACTTCCTGCTCTTGCTTCGATTGTGGCGCCAATGTGATTTTCCGAAACATTTTGATTATTTGATCTATTTTTGAGAAATTTTAGTATGATCTACCTTTTTTAGAAAAAATGTTGGTCTCATAGATAATTTTTCATGGAGTTTCGAAAAAAAGCTTTTTTTATATTTTTTTAGAAAATTATTGAGGAGAAGTTTTAGGCTTAAACCGATTTCTGAAATAGTTTTGGTCTTCTAATCAATTTTTTTCAAATAATTTTTAGGTTTATAATGAATATTTGAAAAAAAGGTCGATGTATTATAACAAATTTTTTTATTGAGTTTTTGAAAAAAAGATTCTAATACTTTTTTTAAAGAAATTGTTGGCCTTATAATTACTCTTCGAGGAAATTTTTGGTCTTTTTAATCAATTTTTGAGGAATTTTTAAGGCTTTAAACAACTCTGAAAAAAAGATTTTTTTACGATCAGTTTGTAAACATTTTGATAAAATCGTGAAAAATTTGCCGGCTTGAAAGGTAATTTGGAAACTTAACAAGTTGCGGGCTTTTTGCGGGAGACTCCAGGGACACCTTTTTTAACGAAATTTTCTTCTTTTGATAGTTTTTCAATTATTTTGATTATTCATGGTTTTAAAATATCAGTTGTATGAATGAAAAAAAGAAAACATTTGTTTTTTCTATTTTTCCACGACTCCGTTTTGAACCGAGTTCCCGCCAAAAACCGCGACGCGTACGCAGCGCTTGACCCTTCAAGTAGTGATAATCCGTTCAGATTCTGAATGTCAAAAAGAATGACGTCATTCGAAAACGCTCTGTGGATGGCTCGCTCTCTGATTGGTTTATCGCGCCATGGGGGGCGGAGCTTGAGCGAGGACATTTGAAATCTGAACAGACTATTAATAATGCTCAAAAAAAAGATTTTCTCCAGATGCCAACGTGTAAACCGGGCTTCGTCGTCGGAAGAAGCTGCAAATGCGAGTGCGCCAACAAGGACGACAGGAATTTGTGCATAGGTATGGCGTGGACTTGTTCGTGTAGTTAGTGGGTGTTTGTCGAGACGACGACGAAGAAGAAGAAGAGGGCGACGTCGTCGAGGTGCCACTCAACGGCCAAGCACGACGTCTGAAACATCGTCATCGACATCATCGTCTTCATCGACAGAGACATGGGCATGAAGAACGTCTGGAACATCAGAAACATGGTCATCATCACGGAAGTGAGCAAAATCACCAGGAGCATCAGAATCCTGCCAGAAGACATGATACTCTTAGTCGACCTCAGAATCATGGTCAAACTGAAGATCAACACCAGGAAAGTCACCGAGAAGGTCAGAAGCATCAGAACCGTCGAAGACATCCCGAAAATCATCAGGGAGGTCGGCACATTCTGCAGGATCAGAGTCATGAAGAAGCTGGAGATCATCATCATGAAGATCATCAAAGAAGTCGGCAAAGGCATCAGGAGCATCACCGTCAAGGACATGCTGTAGATCATATCCAGAAAAGTGAGCAAGACCGACAGGAGCATCAGAATCATAGAGACGCTGAAGATCATCACCAACACAGTCACCGAGAAGGTCAGAAGCATCATCAAAGAAGTCACCAAAGCCATGCCAAGGAGCATCACCAGAGAAGTCAGCAAGACCAACAAGATCGCCAGGAAGATTTCCAAGAAGAGCATCACGGCGGGGTTCGTCAAAAGCGACAGGCTTATCAAGATGAGGAAGTTTCTCATTATCAACCCCAGAGAAGTCAGCAAGACCGACAGGAAAGTCTTCAAGAAGCTCAGAAGCGTCTGAAGGATTATCACGATCTGAAAAGAAGCCAAGAGAAGGAGAAAAAACAGCAAGCTCTCCAAGAACCTCAGAATTCTCGACATGCTGCGGCTTATCAGAAAAATGTCCTGACTCGTCGGAAACGTCAGGTCGAAGATGAACTTCTCCAGGCTCGGCAAGGTCAAGAGTTTCTCCAAGAGCATCGCCGGGAAAGTCTTCAAGAAGCTCAAAAGCGTCTGAGTGATTATCACGATCAGAAAAAGGATCAAGAAAAGGAGAAGACCCAGCAGAATGATCAGAAAACCGACGTCATCAGCCAGGTCGACCAGTGGCTCCGGGAGCAGCACCAGAGTCAAAAGCAACGTCGACTCGAAAGAAATAAACCCTGATCCTTTTGAAAGCCTTATCTAATAAATTAATTTGCCGAGTTTTGAGAACTTTCTAACGCCAAGGTTGTACCTAACGCTTCCTCTTCGCTATCTTGAGTTCAACCAACTTTAAGGCAACCAAGTTTGGAACGAGCAGAGCTGCAAATGTGAGTGCCGTCTGAAGTGCGCTTCCGACGCCCATCTGAACGCCAAACGGTGCGAATGCGTCTCCAGAAGACGTCAATGGGTGGGTTGGCCTAGAATAGTGCCGTATTTGTTTTTTTTTAGAAAAACTCTTAGGAAGGCCAGAGTGGTCCTTAAAGGAAAACAGCCCCTAAAAGCCTAAAACTTTTTTCTAAAACGGGAAAAAAATGCTCTTCATTAGGCTGAAAATGAGCAAGGAACGCCAGAGTGATCTTTATAGGGATTAGAAAAAAACCGCCTGTAAAAAGTAAAAAAAAAGGTCTCTACTGGCTGGAAAGTGAGCAGGGAACACCAGAGGGATCCCTATAGGGATTAGGAGAAAAACGGTCTCTAGAAAGGGAAAAGTGGTCCCTCGTGGGCTAAAATTCAAATGGTCCTTATAGGGATTTCGGGTCTAACCACTAAACCTTGAGTGGTCCCTTCAGGGGTCATCAAATTTTCATTCAAATTCATGTTTCTTATTATAGGTTCATAACAGAAAACGCCCAGTATACACCCCTATAATGACCACTTTTGCAAGTTTCAGGGCTCCCTGGGGTTAGTTAAAGTGCTCTCCAGAGGCTTTAAGATTACCCCTCTAGGGGCCACTCTGACGTTCCTAAGTCTGGCTAGATGCCATTTTAATTAGATTTACAAAATCAGAGCATATATCTAGCTTTTTCGGACTCTCTCTTCTTTTACAAATCATTTTTAGTTTTAAAAACGGGCTTTTCTGTTTCAGAATGTGGATTTAAACGAACTTATTGTGTTATTTTCGTTAATAAGAGGCCAAAACGTTTCGAAAAGCGAACAAATGAAAATCTCTGGCCTGTCTGTGCTCTCTCGACTTCTCAGGGGTATTTTCGTGTCTATGAGCTAGTCACCTTTTGTTTGAATCGAAAAAAAACGAAAAGTCTAGAAGAAGCCCTACCAGTTTAGAAAAAAAAACTTTCATTTTGGTCTGTGTGCCACGACTTGAAATTTCACGGAACGACATTCCGATGTTCCGCTGCGTGCGCTCGCGAAGCGTCTTTCGAATCTAGGTCACGCTTTCAATTGATTGTTGTTGCTGTGGGAGCACAGGAAAGTAGAGAACCTTAATAAAAGAAGAAAAAAAAGTTAAAAGCGCGACCGAGGTTCGCAAAGGCGCGCAGCTGCACAGCGGAATGTCGTTTGGTGAAATTCCAAGTCGTGGTACATCGGCTATATCAAAAAAATTCGAACTAAATATCGCCGTTTCAAGCACAAAATATTTGAAAATAAATGGTGTAGCTGATGTTTGTCTATATGCGAGCGGTGGTATGTTTAATTCGCGACTAAATTTCAAGCCCTTCGATTTCAAATGGAATGGCTCAATGCGTTGCGGTCACTTGCCGTGATTGAAGTAATTTCGGTGATTTCAAAATCGGCGCGTTATTCTTTCAACGCGAAATACACAAAACTAAAAACGTTTGGAAATTTAGGTCCTAAAACGGTATAGCTCCTACGCGAAAAACTCCAGTACCATTTAGACATTTATTAACTAAAATTTGAATTCGTGCGTAAGTCGCCGTATCGCCAAATATCTTTGTAGGATTTACTTTTCTAACGGCATCCGTAATTCAAATTTTGTATTCAGAGAAATATTTAAAATAAAATAACGCGACAGTTTTGAAATCGCCGTAATTGCTTTGGAATTGAATTTTTGGGCGCCTCGCGGCCGCTTTGAGCCATTCCCATTGCGGCCCACCCAAATTTTTATTGGCAAATCGAATATAGAGAAGATTCTATTTTTGAAATGACGCAATTTAAGAAATTGGACTCTTCGACTTCCCGCTCCTACGCCCTCCCTTCCACAGACATCGCCAGTCTCCCAAAACTTCGTGTCGCCGTTATGGGCGGAAATTAATTCAACTTACCGTTTCACTTTTTGAACTTAAAGTAAAAACTAACCAGTTCGCTAGAAAATACACTTTTTCAAAATCACTAACCAAAGAACCCAAAGAACGGGTTTCCATTTTCTGTACATTATCTTCGTTTATGGATAAAAAAATTTATCTGGGAAATGCAATATTTTTCTGAAATAGAATTTGAACAAGATAAAAAATAAAAAGGGAATTTTTGGCATAGTTACAACTCCTTCTTCTCTTCGTGCACCGGCTTTTGCTTCAGTAGATTTTTTTCCTGAATTTTTTTAATTTTTTTAGGTTAAAAGTTATCAAAAAAACCTTTGGCTTTCTCGGTAAGACCCTGAGAAGGACCTGGTAAGTAATCGGCCAGGCGACAAAGTAAATGATGAAGCCAATAAAGTAGAGCGACTTGACGGGCTGAAGAAAAAGGGAAAAGTTCACGTGGGAAAGGAGAAATAACGAACCGCGATCCAGTACTTGCTCTTGATGAGGCCAAACATGAGGAACGCGAATCCCATCGAGTAGGAAATGGTCAATTTGCCGAAAAGCCAAGCGAAAGGCCGCGCCCAAGGCTTCGCCAACGTCTCCGACCATCCCGGAGTTCGCGCGATCAAGTGATAAAGCTTAAATTTTAGATATTTTATAGAAAAATGCGTTTGGAAGCTTCCTAGACAGAAAATGAAGTACAGTAGCGCTAGAAAAAGCTGCGAAACATTTTTTCGTATGGAGCTTAATCTTTCTGAAACTTTCTGAGCTGTTTTTACGAGCCGAAATTCCACCAGGGTGTTACAAATAACAGTCGTCACAACTTCAAAGCACTTCTTTTCAATTTTCGTATTGCTAATCTTTTCTTGATTTTTTCACCTCTCTAAAGAACCCTTTCCATGAAGAACTATAAAAAAATGAACTAATAAGGCATTTCAGACTTTGATGGTCATCAAATTTCAATCAATCTTAAATTAATTTTTCAAAAAAATATGAAGAAAAAAATGAGATCCCTGTTTCACGTTCTCAATGAATACAAACTTTCAAAAAGCCTCAAAAATTCTCTATACGATGAAAGACGGAACAATAACCAAAAGTTAGAGAAACTTCACGATATTCGAAATAGTTTTTTTGTCGCCATTTTTCAGACTTCACGTCATAAGTTAACACTGAATTCAGTTGATTTAGTTGGAACTAATCAATTTTTGAAACTTGAAAAACTCCAAACATCATAAAAAAAGCGATTTAAAAAAACAGTTAATATGAGTTTTTCTAATGTTTGAGTCACATAACCTGGTTAGAAAGGCCTTTTTAATGTATTTTTAGTTTATTTCTGGCTCAAAAAACCTGAAAAAAGAGGACTATAGAATTTCGCGGTTTCGAGGGAGAGGCAATTTGAACCTGTTCCTGGGAAACGACGCAGGCGAGTTCGATGAGGAAGAGCAGGAAATAGCCGAGATGGTATCCGTGCCAGACGGCCAAGTACATCAGGGTGACCAAATGGGACGCCAATTTGTTTCCCATCCAGCGCAAACGGCGGAAGATGTGACTGTAAGAGATTCGGGTTTTTTTTTTAGTTGTACCACTCTAACAAAAGTTGCGGTGCACCCCGCGTCCAACTCTCGTTTCACCCCGCAGTGTAACCAGGGGTGCACCCCGTTTAGCTTTAAATGCCCATTAAGGTACTTTTTCCGTACACGATTTCGAAGTGGTTTGTTTCCCCATATCACCATTTTCTACCGTTTCATCCTAGGTCGTTTCGGTAGCTCAAAAAGAACTTTTCATTTCTGACCGGTTGCCCCAGGGGTTCACCCCATTCAGGTCCAACGCGGGGTTCAGCGCAAACATCAACGAAAAGCTCACTTTTTTCGGGGTTCACTGCGGGGTACATACTTACACCCCCATTTTTGTAAGAGCAGTTATTCCTACAGATCATTCGGCTTTTTTTTTCATAAAATCGTGAAAAATAGGTTCTTTTTCCTCAAAAATGAATTCAATCAGGTGGTTTTTTTTCAACTTAACTATAACAAACTTTCTCGGAACCGGAAAACGAATGCTTGAAACACTAATTTCGTGTTCAAAGTGACTCCGAGAAATTCAAAAAAACCGTCAGAGAGTGGAGAAGATAACTAATTTTTGGAGAGTCAGGGAAAATTTTGAATTTCGCGGAAGTTACTTTGAACACGGCGTAAGCAACACAGAAAAATGACTAGAGTCATTTTTTTGAAATATTTTTCGTCCTTTTTTTGAATTTACAAAAAAAGTCAAATTTTTCAAGTATTTTCTGAACAAACAGGGCCCAGAAAAAAATCGTTGCTTTTTAAGATTTTTCTAAACTTATCTAAAACATGAAACTTGACAAATTACAATAAAAAAATAGTTCAAAAAAATAAATATCAGTAGCCCTTCTCAAAAGATCCCTAGAAAGCCGTAAGTTGTCACTCTAGTGGGAATTCTTCTTTCTACGTTCAGAACCTTAGAAAGACCTCCTCCGCCAAAGTAAGGGATAGTTAAATTTTCACATTTTCCGGTTAAAAAAAATACTAGTAAGAATTCGAATATTCAACAAAAAAAAACTCAATTTTTGTCCAACTTTCCCACCATGAAACCTCACCTAGAAGAAACGGAAAAAAAAACAAACTTTTTGGCAAAAGTGTTGGTTCCGCAGTTGAAGGAAGAAACGACAGAAGTGTAGTCATGTCCCGTTTCCCAAACCAAAATGTGGATATCTCGGACTCCGTCCCATCTAAAATTATCACAAGTTATATGGTTATTAATTAATTAGAAAACGATCACTTGAAGGTCCAGTAAATCAAAGAATATTCCAAATCATTCCAGAGACGTTTTGTGAAAAAAAGGGAGTGAGAAAAAAAAATATATATTGTGAATTTGTAGGAAAATGAAAATGATCCAAGAGAAATACAGAAGATTAAGATATTAAAAAAGAAAAAGTTACTATTTTTTTCCCCCAAAAGCCTTATTTGCGTTTATTTTTTTACCCTAAAAAAATCGATTTATATTGCAAATTTTGTACCGCTTTCGATCCAAATATTTATTTTCATGACTTGATATAGTTTGAAAGATGTTTTTTTCTCAAAAAAAGCAATTTTGAACCTTTCAAAAAAACTTTCTCAGAAAGAAACTCCAGAATGTACCTATCATTTCCAGCCTTGTCCTTTCCGTTGTACCCGATTCCACTCAAAATGGCCGCACCTTCCTTGGAAAATGTTTTTATTATAAATTTTTCGAATTTCGACAGTTTTACCATCATCAGCCACATGGCACAGTAGCGGTACATGGTCAGACGGAACCAAATCGTCGTCCAGGTCCATCGCCAGAAGAACGACATGTCCTAGATTCAGAAAATGAAATTTGAAAATTCTTGGGAAAAAATTACAAATTCCAAATATCTTCTCGATATAATCGATAGTAAGAGTATAAATTCAAAAATTGAAACGGGAATCTTATATTTCTCATTTGCTGAGGCTTGAAAAGGAGATAAATCGTTTTTGCACTGGTGCTACGACAGGGGCGAGTTTTTTCCATTTTGAACTTTCTAAAAAAATGAGTTGTAACGACAAGTTAAAATTAACAAATTATCCCTTCTGACCTCTTGAAAATCAAAAAAATAAAAGCTTCGAAAAATTTTTTTGCCAGAAATAAATTGAAATGCATAAAAATGGCCTTTCTACCCAGGTTATGTGACTGAAACATTAGAAAACTCATATTAACTGTTTTTTTAAATCGCTTTTTTTATGATGTTTGGAGTTTTCAAGTTTCAAAATTGATTATTTCCAACTAAATCAACTGAATTCAGTGTTAACTTATGACGTGAAGTCTGAAAATGGCGACAAAAGGTTTTTTTCAAAAAGAAACATTATCTGGGTTATTCATCAATTTACGCTTTCACTGGAGCTTTTTAACGGAATTTATTTCTTCATCGTTCAATCTTGTTATTCATCCTTTTTCAAAAAGAAATTTCAAAAAGTTTATTATTCTTAAAATTTAGCTTTTTTTAATTTCTAAGCTCTTCATTTGAATATACATAGAAAAATTTTTTTCTTGTTTCTATTTTTCTTATTCGACTTTCCTCATAAGAGATCTGATGGCCCTCAGAGAATATTTTATTTTATTTATTGCATAAATAAACTGATCATGATGAAAACTCAGAATTTATTAATTTATAAATCCCTCTATTTTTCCCTAATTCATTCAGTCAATAACAGGAAACTCACGAAGAACTGCTGAGAATTGAAAAAGGAATCGGGGATCCAGACGTTGCCCCACTGATTGAGGACCATGTAGGTGCAGCCGGCCAAGAATCTTCCAATCGACGGCATCAAACTGCGAGGGAAACGTTAATTCACTGTTTCTTTCAAGGTTTATAGCTTCATCTTTTTCTATACTGATAATACAGGTAATCCTGGAAGCGAAATGTGATATCGCGGTAAATTGACGAATTCACTAACATGTCGCTCTTACCTCGCGACATCGCCTTTCTCCCGCACTCAAAAAAATTTTTGAAGGTTTCTAAAATGCTAGGTAGGTTATCGCCCTTATTACGGAACTTTTTAAGATCCGCAAATTACGCAAAAACGTTCCTAGTTAGAAAAATGCGCGACAAAATTTGCAAGTTCTCTACTGTATCGCTAGCGATATCGCTTTTCTTTCGGTATTTTTCTCAAAGTTAGGTAAATATCGACTCTTACGCGCTCTGACGAGGCTGTCCTTCATGAAGATATTCCCCGTTGACAAAAGATCGGAAACGGGAAAAGCTGAACTGCGGTCCGACCAAAGTCCCGGCGAAAAAGTACCCGAAAGCGGCAATCTTCAAATTTAGGGTTAACTCGAGAGAAGCTAAGCCGCATTATTTTTATGAACAAGTAAAAAAAGCTTTTTTTAATTTTTGGCCTACCACAAGACTTTTTGAAGACGAAAAAAATATAACTTCTTTAAATTTTTGGCCATTTTGTTGATTTTGATAGAACCAGTAATTTCCACCTACGACACTGAAAATCGATTCAAAATCAAAAAAAAAACGCTTTTTTATTATTAAAATATTTTCTGACCCTTTTTTTCATGACATTTCGAACTTAGGTAATATTTCTTTTCCCATAGCCCTTCTCTTCGAGTTTATAAGTTTTTCTTTTGATTTCGAAAAGCTTTTCGTCTAAATTAATAAAATCAAACTAATCTTGGTAAAAAAACTTGAAACGAAACTTTTTTTCAATAGGACAACAGCCTGTGAGAAACGAATTTTTATGGGGATGGATAGAAAAAAACTTCGAAACTCGCTCTAAAAATTCATTTTCAAAACGAGACCTTACTTTTTTTTTTCAAACGTTTTTCTTTTCTAAGGAAAAAAACTTTGAGGTTCCCTCAAAAATCGCCTTCAAAGAAAATATCGTAATTTATTTTACCCCTTCTTGAGTCTTTTTCCAAGATGAAAACTGACGATTGCCTCAAAAATTTCCTTCCGAACCGTTACGTATGTGCATTTTACTCCGCTTTTTTCCAAGAAACACTTAACGATCCCTCCAAACCTCCAAAAGACCGGGAGCGTCGCGGATGGCGGTCTCCTTCTGGTCATCGCGCAGCTTCGCCTAAAGATGATTCACTGTCAAAACAAAACAAAAAGAAGATGTTGTTGGGCGCGAAAGAAGTGACAAAAAGGACGAACATGATGGACGCCGTCATAAACATCCATCACCAGGCCGATGAACCGCAGCGTCATGATGCAGAACGGCGTCGTCCACGTTATGTCGTAGCCGTCCGTCTCCATGTACCAGTAACCGACCAGAAGGTGTCCCTAAAGTAGTCACTTTTTCGTTTTGATTTTAAATTTAGGCGGCAAGGGAAAGGCTTCGAAATTTCAACTCTCCTGTGATTGAATATACTATTTTTCAGGTTTCTATTGTTTTTTTCAGGTAAACCAAACTATTAGGAGTTTCTAGAAGACCATAGAAAACATATGCCTGATTTACAAGGAAGGTCATTTTATTTCAAGGTCTGGATTTACATGAAAATATTCAAGAATACTTTCTGACGTACCATAAGAATTTTCTGAAAGTTTCAACCTTCAAAATTGTCGAGAAATAAGGGCTCGAAATAGCCAAAAATATCCCATTTTATTAGAATTTTCATGGTTTTCTTTGACCTTATCTCTCAAAAAAACTAAAAGATTTTTGGCGGGTTTTTGATTTTCAGAATCTTCATCTGATACATCAAAAAGTGATGTAGCCAATTTTCAGAAATTTAATTTCCCTGAAACTAAATGAATCGAGCTGTTTCATGTACCATTTTGGAGGTTGAAGTTCAATTATTCTGCTCAAAAATCATTAGAATCGATAGAACCTTTGAATAAAGATTATTTAAAAGTCAAAAAAATGACAAATAAATGTTTCTAAAGATTAAAACTCATAACTTGCTCCAAATCGAGTAAAGAAAAACAGTTAAAGT
This sequence comes from Caenorhabditis auriculariae, assembly GCA_904845305.1. Lineage (NCBI taxonomy): Eukaryota > Metazoa > Nematoda > Chromadorea > Rhabditida > Rhabditidae > Caenorhabditis > Caenorhabditis auriculariae. The sequence continues at coordinate 11,530 of CAJGYM010000098.1, forward strand.
TTGTCAAAATATATAATAAAAATTTACGAATTATTCTTCCCAAAATTCAAAACATTTTCAAAGTTCCTTTCTGACGTGTCTGTATAAAATTTGCACTGGAAACAAAAAAAAATTCGAAATTTGCTTCAATCCAAAGCTCCCAATCGGTAAAATCTTACTAGCAAAGTTATGTACTTACTAAGAAGCAAGTGTGCGCTAGAATGATTGATGCTTGAGTTCCCGGAAGGAAATTCGTTATTATGAACGCGGCGAGTATTGAGATCAAGCTGTGAACCACGGCCATTCCTGAATTTCAATAAGTTCTTACTTTTATTCTTTTCTAATAACTTTTTAAAACATTTCCTGAGGTTTTTAAACTGCAAATGAACAAGAATAACACTGAAACCAGCTTTTCGACTTAAATCAGACTAATGAACCTTTAATAACTGAAAAAAAGATACTTGAACAAACCATAATTCCAAACGTAGAGAAGAAGCCCAATTGCAACAAAAAACGCGTGTTGCACATTTTTCGGCTTATTATACAAAAATGTCCTATGAATCACGGCCAACGGATATCCTTAAACAATTTACCTCTCTTAAAAAGTAAATTTATAGTCTTATTACCTGCTAAAACGGAAAGAAGCAACTTCAAACCGTCTTCCCTGGCATTAAGCGCGTCGGCCAACGCGGCAACAACGCCCATTTAAAAACCTTAAAGTTCCAAATGAAATTCCAGACGTGATGAAAGAACAAACGAAAAAAGCGGCATATCAGGCGAAAGTCGTAATTGAGGGGGACAACGATAAGGCAAACGCGATAAATGTACTAAAATACAAAGTAAAGAAAGTGGAAACACTTATTTCGGTGACCCAGATAAAAACTTCTGGTCGATGTGATAGGATGTGCGACCGTGAACGGAAAACGGCCTTCGCCGCACGCAAAATCGACGTTTTGTCAAAGTTTCCTAGTGCACCAACACTCTAGTTGTACACGTAATGAATCAAAATTGCCTCGAAATCGCAAAACATTTTTGTTTTTGTGAGAAAATCGCGAGCAAAAAAAAGTTTGCCCATGGAGCAAAGTGTGCGCAGTAAAGTCAGGCTTCGCGGCGCGGGAGTTTTGAAATTTGACTGAAATTTTTTCATTTCTTCTGCAACTCAGTTTTCACTTTTTTATTCAAGTTTTCGAAATCGAAAAAAGATAAGAACTACAAAATTATTTTATTTCCTGCAAATTCATTGAAAAGCGGTTTCATTCACTCGACACTGATTTAAAAAATCAATTTCGTATAAACTATAAAAATTGCAGGAGGAGTATAAAAGACAAGAAACAGCCTGTTTGTTGTTGAATTGAAGACAAACAAAATTTGGAGAGTCAAAAACATACGATCAACGGAATAAAAACTGTTTTTGGATCGATTGAGTAGGGAAAATGATAAAAATTTTCGATTTGAAGGCGAAGACGAGACCATGAGGCAAAGTTCAAATTTTCAGGCGACCATTTGTAAAGGGCGGAATCTCACACGATCGTTTTGGAACCGAACCGCCTCGTTCTCTGAGTACTCCTGTCCACTCGCCACTTTGATAACGATACACAGGGGTCTCCGATTTGCCCCTCAAGAAGGACTCAGGCGATGTTGAAACTCGAGAAGCTGCGAAACGCGTTCGCCGTCCGCCGTGTATCTATAGTTATACAAACAGGAGCATGTCCAATTGCTTTGTGTTTCAGATTCGATTGTGATCTCAATAATGCAAACACCACATTACGGAGATTCGCTTCGCCTTTCCCTCCTTCATTTACCTAAAACCTCCCTTTTCAAGCTTTTTGTTTCTTCTTTCTGTTATGTAGAACACCAACGATTCGACGGAGTAAGTCACTTTCAGCTGAATTTAATCCCGGAGGTTAAGCCATCAGGCTCATCATGACTGATGAACGAGCTTTTGAGGTCTCAAAATGCGCTCCTCGTTCCAAAGTGCTCGCGATATTTTATCGCCAGACGGGCTTTTTAGCCAAAAGTTATTTTCGCTTCGTCTGAGGGAGTTTGTTTTGAGAACGTTCAGATAAGACATGAGCACAGCTCACGGCGTTCTGCGCAGTGGAAGAAAATGTAAAATTTTTGAAAATGTGGAGCGGCTTGGAAGGGTTGCTCCACCTAGATTTACGGTAGACAGCTTGCGCGCGAACATTTGAATTTCTTGTTGCTCAAGTGCTTCACGTGATTTTTTTCATGTTTATTTCAGCTGTATCTTTATCTGTTTTTGTACTGATTTACGGTAATTGTTTTTTTATTGCGACAGCAAAATGCGAAGGAACTTTTTTTCAATTTTTCAATATTAACTGCTGTGTTTTTGACCAAATTCTCCCTTTAAAGCAAAAAAAGCCTTTCAGCAACATTCTCAGTGTCAAAACTAAATTTTTTTATTTGAATCAATCAATCTCTTCATTTTCGCAACATCAGAATGGTATGTCGATGTTGCAGAGGAGAAAAAAAATACCACTAGGTGGATGAACTAAACTAAATCTGTAAAAGAAAACTTTTTTTAAATTTTCAATAAGTCGGGAAAGACACATAGAACCACAATAAGTCATTTTCGGCACAAAACTCCACGTTTTTCACTCAAAAAAAAGGACTTCAACCAATTTTGAGGGTGAAAGGTATGAAAGTGTTCAGAAAATAAGAAAAACTTTCACCCAAATGTTTTTTTGTCAACTAGAAAAGGAATTGTGAAAGGATCGATTTTTTCCACGTCTATAGTTTTGAAAAAACGCTATTTTTCGAGGAAAAAAATTATTTTTGAATTTAATGAGTATGCGAGTTAGCGTCGTTCTGTGTATGCACAAAAGACGTCAAATATTACGGAAATTGTGGGAGGGGCGTCGTCAAAAGAACGCCGTGAGCTGTACAAAATTGCTACCTGGTCAAAAACATTCGAACTTTTTTTGGTTTACTGTATTTCGAGATTCTTCCGCTGTTCCTAAGTGGTGCGCGCACGAAAAAAAAAACCTGAAATTCAATTTTTTTTTTTCGCTTTTTTTCGGCTTTTTCAAGATTTTTCTTCTTAATTTGTTCAAAGTAATTTCAAAAATTTCAATGCGGACGTAAAGAATCTACATTTGGCGACTTGGAGCTAGGCAAAAGCCAAAAAAGGTTAGTTAATTTTTGTTTTAATCGTTCGTAAAAAAATTAAACGCCTAAAAATCAAGGATGTACATAATTTCTGAAACGATAAAACGATTATACATTTGATATTTAATGTTTTAATGCTGCTTTCAAACTAATTTGGAACCAGTTGTCGGAATAATCAAATTTTTCCGCAAAAAGTTTGACGATGTAGAAAAATGTTGTCTATTACTTTTTCTTCTGGAAAAAAGGCTGTTTTCAATTTTTTCTGTACAACCATAACAAGTCACTTGAAGGTTTGTTGTGATGGGGCCAAAAAAGCAGCCAATCAAGGTTAGCCGAGTGAAATTAGCGACTGGTAGCTTGTACGTCGGCGCGACTTTCATGTATGTAAAGGGATTTTCTCTCTTTGGAGGAGTAAAGTAATTTCGTTGGTTCAACGTGTGTGCGACGCGAGGTTTTTGCTGCCTGCGAATGTGATTTTGGAGAATGAATTGGTTCGTTGGCAACAAAGGTGTGACCTTGCGGTTTTTCGTACCCTTTATCTTCTTCCGCCCAACGTCTAATCTTTTTTCAGCACTGATATCTTTTTTTTTGGTGAGTTCTTGGAACAAAAATAGTTACCGTATTTTTTAGAGGACATTTTTTTTTCTGTCAGAATTTTTTTCAATCTAGAATTGATCAAAGTTTGAGCTTTTCCTTTGATTTAAAAGCTAGGAAAAGTGCAATTATTGAATATTTCGAAGATATTATCTTTTTTCGAACTTCTTTCAATCCGCTCGGAGTTAGGTATCATCTAGGTGTTATCAAGGTTTAATATATTATCTAATTTTTTTACCAGTGAAATATCGTGCACTAAGGGCTATTTGGTGCGTTATTAAAGCCAAAAAAAAATTCTTTTTTTTTCGAAGTTCAAACATTTGTTTTCAAACCATAATTAGCTTTTTTTCCTTTTTTTAAAAAAACTAAAATTTGCAATTTCGGAACACTTCAAGATGATATCTTATTTTTTGAGCATCTTTTCGAGCTCGCCTCAAAAGGTCTTATTTTAGACTTTATCGAGTTTCAAAATCAAAGTTTCAACTTTTTTCGGAGGCTCCATAAGTATACTAATGGCAAAATAAAGTTGAAGATTATTGTATAGTGGACATTGAAGCCAAAAAATGATTCAAATAGCTTTGTAAGGCTTTTTTTTAATTTTTCCTCTTTTCAATTTATTTTTCTTGTTGAGCAGCTGAAAATAATGCATATGGATAACTTTTTTTGAACGGAAATAAATTATTTGTATTTATTTGAGACAAATCGTTAGTTATATTTGTGGAAAAAATTGAGAAAAGAAGTAAAGAACGAGTAAAAAGAAATTATATATCACGCAGTCTCAAAAATGGACGACGTAGGTTTCAATGACAATTTATTTCTCTTGTTGAGCAGATACTAATATTGATCGGATTTCGTATATAATTAGAATTTTGTCCTTATAATAGAAGTCGAATCCGACATAAGCTTCATGTATCATTAGGAACGCTAGAGAGGTCCCTAGAGGGGCTACCTTAGAGGTCGTTGAAGGGTACCCTCTAGGGACTTGTTTAGGGGGCACTAAAGCTCTATTTTCACCCCTATAGGGGCTGTTTTCTCCTTGAAATCTCAGGAGACCGATTCGGCGTCCTGAGTTGTTTCTATGCTTCAATTAAAGTTTGAATCAAGCCAAATTTTCATAAAAGCTTTAGTTCATGACTTTCCTGTTTAGTTAGCGTCATTTTTACAGATTGAACAGTAGCGCTCAATTTTCGTACTGCATTTTCAATGTAGGTTAAAAAAGCTGATATTTCGGTTGACTTTTTAGTTGGTTTTCCCTCATTTTGACACGAAAATCAAAAAGGTGTCAACCTACGATCCTCCATTTTTTTTCTTATCAAAACAGGTGCGTTTTTCAAAAAAGGCGCCTCGATGGCGTTAAAATCGCTGATTATTTGCGCTACATTATCGCACGGCTGTAAACACGGAAGACTTCTTCTTCTTTTCCTTTTTTTGTGTTGAAATTTTTTTGCACCTTGTCTGCGTTCACTATAAGAAATCCCATGCCATTTTCAAAATAACCTCGCGAAATTCAAAGTTATCTCTGAACATCCAAAGTTAAGTTATCTTTTTCATCTCTGACGGCTATTTTGAATTCGCGGAATCATTTTTTTAACACAGTATTATTTTTTTAGTTTTTTTCATTTCTTTACTAAAATTAATAGTTATTCACGAAATCTTTTTAGGTAATTTTTCACGGTATCCTACGGAATTTTTCAACTTGCATAACTTCCCGGTTTTTTTAAAAAAAGTCGAAAATGATCTGTTTCCACTATTTTTTTGATGGTCCTTGTCGGAACGTTTCCAAAAGTTTTTTTGTAGTTTAAGATTATTTTTTTAAAGAATATCGAAGATCAGTAAAAGAAACTTTCTAAGGATTCCAGTTTCCATAAAAAAAAATCTTCAAAAATCTATAACCACCTTAAAAAAAGAAATAAAAATACTTTATTTGAAGCTACAAAAAAACCCTTTTAAGGATATGGCCAGTTTACTAGCTGGAGGAAAAAGGTCATTTTTGGAAAATAAGACTTTCCACTGTAAACTTTAACCTGGTCCTTTTATATATTTTTATTTGAAGTCTTATAAAGAATTGAAATAGGGTCAGTTTATCAACAAAAAAAGGAAAAAAAAAATGGAGCTCTGAATATTTTATTTTATATACTTGAAGTTACCGTACCGCCAGAAAAAATACGAAAACATTTTTTTGCTCAAAATATCCTTGTTTGGAGCTAAATCTTTCTGAAACGTTTTGACCTACTTTTTTTCTGCGGATTCCAGCAGAGTGTTACAAATAACAGTCATCACAGCTCCAGAAAGATCCAGAAAGATTAAACTCCATACAAGGAATTTGAGATCGAAAATCCGTTTTTTTGTATTTTTCGGATGGAACTATATATAAAAAACTTAAGACAAGGTCTCAAAAAAGTCATTTTTGGAAAAGACCATTATTTCACTTGAAGCTGGACACTTCACAATCGAAGCTAAGCCTACATAGATATGGTTAATTGAGTCCCTGGAGAGACACAAACTTCTCCCATCTTGGGACAATGACGGTGGGTTGTTGCGGTCATCGGGTTGAATTCCTGATGGAGGCCTGGCCCCGCCCCCCTCGGCCGCTTCTTTCGGACATTGCCGCGCACCCTCCCCCTCGTCCTCCCCCTGCACGCCCCGTTGCAAGAGCACATGCGTCGGCTCCAATCCTTCCTTGCCTTCCACCCAAAGTGGTTGCGGACCACGCCGGCCACACGCTCTTTAATGCGTCGTCTTAATTCGCTTTGCCTAAGATTATTTATGGTTTCGACCTGCTTCTCCTTGCCACACTTGCACTTAAGCTTACTTCTTTTCGACTTTTTATTCATTTTTTTTTCGTTTCGATTTTATCACGATCTTTTTCAGGTGTTTCGAAATGAAAATGGAAGTAAGCTTTTAAATTTTAGACGACTTTTCCTTGCCACACTTATCGTCCGAGCTTACTTGCTTTTTCCTCTATAATTTTTAATTTTTATTCGATTTTTCTGAAAACCAATTTCGACAATGTCTTTGTTACTCTGATATAGTCAGAATAGCAACATTTGGGGCTTTTTAGACTTTTTCCTTGTCACTCTTGCACTTATTTTTCTTTAGATTACTTGCTTTTTCTTAATCATTTTATTTTTTTTTTTTGAAGCTTACTTGTTTTGGACTTTTTTTCACTATTTTTTTTTCTCTATTTTTATTGAAAATTCCCATTTTTACACTTTTTAGGGCTTTCTGAAGTTATCATTGAACTAAATTCAATGTATTTATGAGTTTTTACTCAAAATTTGATTAGACTATGTGTTTTCAGCTGAGCAAAGCTACATTTAAGCTCACAAAAAAACATATTTTTTTCTTGAATTTATTCATTTTTCGCCGGTTTTTTTAAAGCTACTACTAAAAAAAGATAACTTTGTTTGGGTTTTTACAATTTTTTTCTATTTCTGTTTGAATTTTTAATTGGGGCTTGGCGGTTTATTTGGATTTTCTCAGATAAGAATTATAACTTGACTGATCGTTCTGATCATGGATTTATTCCTTTTTCAATTTTTCCACTAGTTGCAAAGATAACACTAGGCAAAAAAAATAACCGGAGATGAAATCGGACTCGAAATCCTCAAAAAAAGTGATCCCATTGCCACTGTCGGTATGAGAAATGATCATAGAGGGCAAGGAGTTCGCGGACGGCCTCCAGATCTAATCAATCTGGCGAATCTGTCGTTCATCTTGTCATACAAATGTCAGCGACCTCAAAAAGTCCTCGTGCCGCCTTTTCAACAACTCATTAACCACCAAGTTTGGAATTCATTGTTTTAATTGTTTTAATTGATTTCTTTATGTAAACTTCTTGGAAGGATCGATTGGAATAAATTCAGTATCACTGGAAAAAAAGGTGAATTACCCCTTTAGGGACCACTTAAGCCTCAGGGGCTAAGGAATCACATCCTAAACTTCCATAGGGACCACCAGATTCTCCCTCCCCCCATAAGGGCTGTTTTTTTTCTTCTTAACCCCTATAGGGGCCACTCTAGAGCTTCTAAAAAAATTTTTTTCGAAAATAATCCAGAAAAGGAATATTTTTTAGAGGCGCAGAAGCCTAGAAAACACTGAAAACAGCTTTTCGCTTCAAGACCCTTATTAATTTTGTCCAAAGTCCACAATCTCATTATTCATGTTCTTTGACCTCTCATTCAACAAAATGGACCCCAGAAAGCTTCAAAAAATATTTTTTCGCGCAAGATTGTTGAGCATGAAAATAAATAGCAAGGGAAAAAAAACTTGAAAGAAGCGCCAAATTTGAATGTTTGCCGCGACGATGGATGAATAGATGGACACTTGTCCTACCGGCCGCATTGTCCACATATCGTATTTTCCAGCTTCTTTTCCCGAAAAACCAACTTTTCCCCGTTTCCAGCTCAAGTCTTTTTTTTGGGGTTTCTAGCGGAACTTTGATGCATTTTTTATGGGGCTACAACTTGCGTGACGACGTTTCACTCCATATTACTCACAACTGAATCTATACGATTGGTTCCTTTCTTTCTCAAAATATTGGAAGACGTCGAATGATAGTTTTTTGAGCGTTTTGGTCAATTTTTTTGAAGTTTTTATGAAGTTCGTTCTTGACTTATTCCATCTAGAAGCTTGGAAAAACTTAGAAGCTGAATGATCTTAGAAATTTTTTAAAAAATTTGAACTTTTTTGAACCTTTTTGTGAACCACTAAACTACAAAAAGGAGCTGAAAAGTCAATTTTTGAGTTTTTTCAAAAAAAAATTTGACCTTAAAAGTGACCGGAACCTTGAAAAAAGTAAGTAAAAGAGCAAATTGAAGGTTTTTAAAATATAAGAACGCTGGCAAAAATTCAAATCAAGGCAACTGATTTTTTTTTTCTATTTACCATGTTTTTCATACAAAATTGTCTACATACTGTATCGAAAAAAATTTCATATTTTGAATTTTTCAAGAACTTTCCTTTTCTAAAAATTCCCGAATCATTACCATTGAAAACACCTCTTTTTTCCCTGTGTTTGCACAAGGTCCAATTCGGCCATCATCAAGCCAAAAAAGGGCTTTGGATCGGGATGTTGGTATAGACATTATCGATTAGTACCCATAGATGGGCCCACGCGCGCCATTTTTTGTCTGGTCTAAGGTCACCACTGGCGCCGGGTTACGCAATTCGGAGCGGCCCAAGCCACGGGACGAGAGACAGCGAGCAAATCGTCCCAAAACAATGGCTCTGGTCGAATAACGAATAAAATCGGAGTTATGACCGGTGGGCCTCATCTGCCGGTTACGATTTGCACAGCTGTGGGTGAAACACCTGCGTTGGGCTTCCTGTCAGGCAAAAGCACAGTTATTTCGAAGTTTCGAAGCTTTTCACAGACTTGAGACTGATTTTAAGGTTCTGAGATTTCGAAGTTTAAAAGCGCAAAGTCGATCCCATTTTTGCCGAATAGATGCTAACTTTGATGATTTTATGTTCAGAATATCTTTCCAAAACGATACGAAGTTCAATTTTTCTTTTGAGATTTTGAAGTTCAGAAGCTTCTCGCAGAGTTAAATATTTTTTGTGCAAAAATGAGACTTGAGAAGGTTTCGGCCTTTTTCTTGGGGATATATTCGAATGGAAATAATCTTGAAAAACAAATATTTCTGACAAATTTTCATTTTATTCAATTTAAATTCTTATTTTTTTTATTCAAGGGAAGTTGAGCTTGTATCCCATACATTTTTGATTTCAGGGGTGATTTCTGTTTTTTTCATTCTGAAATATCTCTCAGGATCTTCGCGCTTCTATTCACGATCATTAACCAAAAAAATAAGATCATTTTTATAATTTCATTCTGAAAAAAAGTAATCTAGCTAATTCCATAAATGAAGAGATTTCCGGTCTGTTTTTTTGAAGTTTGGCAATTTCACACTCTTCGCTCTTGATTTGAAAAGGACATAAATTTTAAGTTTTGCATTAAATTTTTATTAATCACTAAAATAAAGATATTTTTAAACATCCCTTTTCGATACCTTGGAAATGTTTCCGATGGGACTACACATTTTCTCATTCGAGACTTTTTTCCGGATAAATCTCCACACTAGCTCACATTTCATTGAACCGTTAATCCGCACTATTTTTTGGGGTCCCCTCGGAAATTGCTGTAATTTATCCTCGGCCATTTACGCGTCTTCTTCTTCCCCTTCAACGACGGCGTTCCTCAAGCGTGAAAAAAAAGTTGTGCTAGTACAAGCCCCGGCGTTCCACCGACCATAAAACGGACCATCTCCACTCTTTTTTCCTCGCGAATTCATTGCTCTTCGCCGGAGGTGATAAACATTTATGTTGGTTAGTCATACAACTTTTTTCGCCGTGTTGTCTTCCCGAAATGGACTCTGACGCTCATAATTTTCGTCTAGGAAAGAGTTTTGGTGGTCTTGAGAAGTCTTTAGATATTTTTCATCTTTTAGAAAATCCTCTAGGTATTTTCGATCCTCTTTGGTTAGATATTTTTTAGATATTTTTTAATCTCTTAAAAAAGTTTTTGATGGTTCAACCGATTTTTAAATTTGTTTCTAGATTGTTTTTGGCTTCAAAAAAAGCATTCTAACAATTTTTTTTTGAAATGAATTAATTCTTCGGAACTTTAGTGGCCACTTAAGAGGTTCCTCAAGGAAAACTCGGAAAGGACACTAAAGTGACCACTTAAACCACCTCTATAGAATCCACTATTTTTTTTGCTTGAAAAAAAAAAAAATTTTGAATTATAAAATTTAAAAAAAGCTGTTTGCCATAAAAAATTCTATCTTTACTGAATTTCGTCGCCTTTTTTTGATTCAAAGCCGTGAAAAGACTCAAATTTGATTTAGAGAAGCTTTCAAAACATTTTGGACTGATTTTTGAGTTTTGAAAACTTGAATTTTCGTGAAACCTGCGTAGTTGAGAGTTTAAAAAAAAATGATAAGGAAAATTTTTGAGTTTTTTTGGGATAGAAGTCAGGGCTCTGAATCGAAGAAGCTCCTCAAAATTTGTTAAAATCGCCTATTTGGGACTCTTAGTCCTCATTTTTATAAATTCATGCAGTTTAGAAGATTGAGATTTTCAGGAGCTTCATCAGGTTCAACAAGGAGTTTCCTGAACAAATTTACGAAAATCATGATTACAAAGAAAAAACCTCCCCTGTAAAACATCAGTCAACAAAGTTCCATCAAAAATCCAACAGGCTGCTCAAAAGTTTCCTTTTCTGTTGTTTGGAGCCATTCTCACCCATCTTTGGACCTATTTATCCAAACGGTAAGAGTCATGGACGAATGACTGTACAGCGCGGCTGGCAGCATCACTTTTTGAGTGGATCACGGACGTTTTTCGAGGGACAAACACTTCAATTGATCCCCCCCACCATATTTATACCGATTTGTTTAAATTCCAGCTTTGTCGCACCGCACGTCCATCTTTCTCTCTGTGTGTGTTTATGGGCGTGCTCTTTTTCGCGATTTCGAGCTTCCATCTCAGATATTCCAAGTTTTGAGGATCAATTTTGGCGATTTGAAGCTTTGAAGATTTGAATTATTTTTTGTTGGTTTGATTTTTGAGGGATCGGTTTTTGGGTTCAGAAAGATTTTTTTGAATTCGGTTTTTTGCGACTTTTTTTAATGAAACATTTTTTAAAAAGAATATGACTTGTTGAAAAAAACAGTTTTTTTAAAAAAATTTTTTTGATAATTTTTTTCATTTTTTTGGAATTTGATCACCATTTTTCCGTAACCTTGACTGATTTTTTTCTTGGCATCATTTTTTTCAATTTTTTTCGTTTGAAATTCCTTATAAGTCATTGGGGGTGTGTTTGATAGTTTTTTTCATTTTTAAGAAGGGGGGTTGATAAATTTTTCATTCCCAGAAAGAGGGGGTTTGATAATTTTTTTCATTCCAAGGGGGGTTTGATGATTTTTTTCATTCCGAAGGGGGGAGGGTGTTATGATAACTTTTCATTTTAAGAAGGGGGTTCGATAATTTTTTTCATTCCAAGAGGGGGGCCTCCTATTTTTTTTTTCATAGTATTCTTTGAATACTTTCCCATCATCGCAGAACTGAAAAAATGTTTTCCCCATTGAGAAAATGAACAAAGAAGAAAAAGTCGTAGCCATCTGCCCTACAAAAACCGTCCGATTTTTTTAGAACCCAAAAATTGAAAAGTGAAAAAGTCGTAGCCATCTGCCCTAGAAAAAAACTGTTCGATTTCTTTCCGAGTCGACACGAACACAGAAAAAAAAATGGTGTGCACCGAAGCACGACCTCCCGTTCTCTGTGCAGACCGGTGTCTCTCCTCATTTGCATAGGCTGTTCGCAGAAACGCGCCAAGACACGGCCAATGTCCCGACTTGTCACTGCCAATTGTCATCCGTTCATGTGCGATCCTGTCGGTCGCCTCTTCCCCTGCACGCCTTCCCGCAATATCTTCTTGACCTTTTTTTTCCCTGAGAGATCCATTTCGCTTTCTTTGTTTCATGGGAATCGCTTGTTTTCGGTTTACTTGGGGGACAAAGAAGTCGAGTATGTTGAGAAGGATAATACGCGGTTTTCCAAAAACTTCTCATTTTTTTGTTGTTTTAGAAGTGGTAATATTGTCTCCGCGTTTGGAGGACTTATCTGAGCGACTTAGTGACCACGCAAGGGGCGTATGAACCCTTTAGTGTTCACTTAGATCAGCAATATCTTCTTGACCTTTTTTTTTCCTTGAGATGCCCATTTCACCTTCTTTTTCATGGAAAATCGCTTGTTTTCGGTTCACTTGAGGGGACAAAGAAGTCGAACTGTTTGAGAAAAAAAAAAATGAATTTTTTAGGTTTTGGGGGGGAAGGGGGAAGTGGGGAATCTGAGGAGGACTCCGAATTCATTAAAAGTCGACAGGTTGCTACGCCTTAAGGAATTATCTCATCCACTTAGTGATCCCTTGATGGGGCCTGAACCCTTTAGGGATCACTTGGTTAGGCAATATATTCTTGACCTTTTTTTCCCTGATAGAACCATTTCGCTTTTTTAATTCACTTGAGAAGTTGAATGAATTTGTTTCTTTGCCTTCTGGACGTTTCTGAGTCATTCAGTGATCACTTAAGGGGCGTCAGAACCCTTTAGTGATCACTTGGAATAGCCGTACCTTCCTGACCTTTTTACCTGAGAATCCATTTCGATTTCTTTGTTTATGGCTTGTATCTAGTTTACTTGAAGGACCAAGAAAGTCGGAAAAATTTTAGAGGAAGGTCGATTTTTTTCTTTTTAGAAGTTTTTCATTCCAAAAATAGTCACCTTTTGTTAGATTCTTGAGCCTAAGTGGTCCCTCTAGTGGCTTTAGAAGCATTTAGTGTACTGTAATGGTTTCGATACTTTGATTGTGATTTTTTTTTTGTTGGGGTTTTTGAAATCTCGTCCAGTCTCGTCAAATGTTTAAATTTATCATCCTCTAGTGATAATCGAATTTTCCCTGGTAGCTCTGTTATATAATAGAAAATTTGTGTTGCTCCGTCTGCCTTTCTCGCCTCTTTTGTTTCGCGACAACCGACCGTACTCTCAAAGACGTACGGACGGCAGGAAAAGTTCAAAAAACGTGAGTGAGCACGTCTTTGACTCAGCAAATTGCAAAAGTTTGGCTCCTTCTTGTTTCTTCTTCGTTTCTGTCGTAGGGTTCTGCTAGTTTGTATATTTCTGGCCTTATTTGGTTGCCGCCTTTTTAGTCTTGCTTTTGGTTCACTTCCCTTTCCTTGTTTGGTTTGGTTTTGTTTTGTTTTCCTGTTTCTTCTCTGGAGGGTCGCAAAGTTGCCGACTTTGAAGTGTATTCAAGAAGAATTTTTGGAAAAAAGAACCGAAAAATTTTATTTTTTTAAATCAAGATTATCAAGATCATCATGTTTCCCAACTCTAAGGATTTATTCGAGAAAATTAAGATTAAAACTTTTGAAGATATTGCATAAAAAAAGGTAAATCGAGCTTTTTTTCGAATTTATTAACATGATTATTTTAGCTCAGCGACTCAAAAAAAGCATTTTTTTAAATCGATTTTTTTCAATTTTTTTCTTAGCTTTTTTTCAGATTTTTCTTTCTTTCTAGAACCGATTTTTCGGGTTATTTTTGAAAAAAAAATATGGTATTAGTGTATGAGAAAAGTGCTTGGAAGAAGTTCAGAAGTTTTTCGAGAGGTTTTTTTTTCTGCAAATTGAGAACTTGAAAAAAAAAAACTTCAACTCAATTCTCCAATTAGCGTCGAGTTCGGTTTTCCACTATGCTTTTTCCTGTTATTCGAAGTCGGTTTCAAGGTTTTGAGCCTTGAAAAAAAGAGAATCACTGGTTTTTTGATTGATTTCAAGCTTGAATTCAGTTTTTAAAGAGTTTTCTGACTTTCAGTTGTCAAATTGAGTAGTAATAGCCAGTTAAAAAAACCATTTTGAGCTTGATTACGTTTTTTTAAGCTTAAAAAAATTATTCGAGCTTTAAAAAAATGTAGAAACGTTGTTTCCAAATATTTTTGAGCCAAGTTTGAGCTTCTCGATTTTTTTTATAATTATTTTTCGCGAGAATATGAGCAAATTCTGAATTATATTTATGTTTAAAAATCCCTAAAATGAAAACATGATGTAAAGGGCCATTGTCGTGTCCAAAATGGACGACAAGACTTGCGTGGAACCCAATTTTTCCCGTTCGAGTGCCTTTCTTCGTCCAATTTTGGTGGCATCTTAATCGCGATCCGTTCACACTTGCTCGCCCAGCTCTTTTTTTTGTCCTTGGTCAACTCGGCTTCACTTTTTCCTCCTCCCCCTTCGGCTAGCCGCTCTCCTTAACTTTTTATGCGAAGCCAGCCGCGCGACGCCAACACAAAGCTAGCAATTTCGGCCACTTTTTTTCGTGTTGTGTTGTCCATCCTGCTCACTTTCTTCTTCTTCTTTTTTTCTTTTCCTCCTAAGAATTTTTCGCGTTCTCAAGAGGTCATTTTTGGGGAAACAAAAAGAAATCTCTGAAAAAAACTTGCTCATAAAATCTTTGAAAAATAGTCCTGAGTACCTTCAAGTTTCGAAAAATAATAATTTCAGAAACTTAAAGCTTCAGTGGAAAAATTTAGTGGCCGCTTCAGAGTTTTGATGTTTTAGTATATACAGTGGCCACTAAATGGCGAAATAGGAACTCCTATAGAGGTATTTTTAGTGGTCACTTTAGTGTCCTCTCGCAGGAGTTTTTGAAAAACCTCTTAAGTGGCCACTAAAGTTTTCCCCAGTAAATGTTTAGACTTGGACGAAAAATGAAGAATAAGTTGCTTTGAAGACTTGAAAAAAAAATTTTCAGGCTTTTGAACATTTTTTCGATTTTCTGGAAGTTTACAAACTTTGTATTGAACTTTTTTTTTTAGCTATATATCATATATTCTTCAGTTTGGTTTATCTTTGAATGGAACAAGTTTCGAAACGTGTAATTAAATGGGCAATTTATGGATTAAGACGGTGTTTGTGTACATCTTTCGGACCGTTTCGGGCAGAATGGAGATATATTTTGAAGTTTTGAAGCTTTTATACGACTTTCTGAGAAAGTTTTTAGTGGCTTTTTCATAGGGTTTTGACGTTTTAGTGGCCACTATAGTAGTTAAATTAGTGGCTACTTAAAGGGTTAAAGATTAGTGGCCAGAGAGGTCTAAGTGTCAATACTAGACCACTAAAAATTTAGTGGCCACTTTAGGGGTCAATGGATCAACATAACTGGTCCAATCTGTTTGTTTTAAAATTATCAGAGTTACTGGAAGGAATACTGGATGAAAAACTACTGAAGTGGCCACTAAATAGAGAACCTTTATAGTGGCCACTTTAGTGTCCTTTCCAAGTAGCCCTTGGCGAGCCTCTATAGTGGCCACTAAAACGGATGATAGTGGCCACTATAGAGGTGAGTTTAGTGGCCACTTTAGTGTCTCTCCAAGTATCCTTGGTGAGCCTCTAAAGTGGCCGCTAAAAGTTTTCCCAGTTGATTTATTTTTTTGATTGATTTGACTTGATTTTGTAGTCGAAGAATAGCTCATAATCATTCCGGGACTTTCCAAAAATCAAAAAAAAAGTTTCTTTTCCCTATCTTTTTTTTTTTGAACGTGTTAAGACTATAGTTTAACGCTCCTTTCAATTTTCCCGAATGTTTAGCCAATTTATAGACGTTTACCTAAATCAACCCAAAATACAATTATCTCGCCGCCCGTGTCCACTCGGCCAAAACAACACTGAATTCCGTGTGTGTCGTATAGGTGAAGGCTGTTTTGAGAATTCAGGCGTGAGCTTTTTGATTGCTCCATTTGACTCGCCTTGAATAGGAATATTTTCGTGTCCATTTTTGGAGTCTTTTCGAATATTTTGAAATTATTGACTTTTGAGGTAGATTTTTGTTTGCTTTTCTTATCTTTCAGACAAAAAACCATTTCGAGATGCTAAGCTGATAAAATTGAGAGCAAAAAGATTATAAACTTCAACTTTTTTCCGTGGAAAAGGTCTAGGTGGCTTGAATATGTTGTTTTTTAGTTTTATTTATTTTTGAGCCTTCAAAATTGATAATATTAAGCTCGAAATTCAATTAAAACGCGAAATTGTGTTACACATGAATAGACTATTTCGATATGACGTCGTAAAAGTTTTTGGAAGGTAATTTCAAAATTCCAAAAACTGGAATTTTGAGTACTTTTTTATAAATTGCTATTTTTGAATGGAATTAAAAGCGTTACAACCGATTTTTCGAGAAAATCTTGAATTTCTGGTTAACCGTACATTATCTGTCAGAGAGTACTGAGAAGAGGGTATCGAGAGAGTTTTTAAAAAAAATTTAGGTTTTTTTATGTTCATAAGTTTGAGGATTTTTCTGAGAACGCAGACTGTGATTTAAATTTTTTTGAAAAAAATTTTTTTAATGAAATTTTTATTTTTTTATTAAGTAGAGAAATCATGCAAATTTTGACTCAAACACTTTTCTGAAGTTGTTTTTGTAATAAGCTGAGAATTCAAAGATCTAAGTGGACTCTTCAGGGCTCATCCTGATCTGTCAATAGATCATTATCACAAGAAATCACGAAAATTGGGACAAGAACTTTTGGGAAAAGATATTTTGTGTTGAATGAGCTAAGAAATAACGAAATTTTTGACCGCCAAAAAAATTTGTTGAATCTTGATTTTCACAAGCTGAGAAATCACCTAAATTGCGACCCAAACATGCGAAACAAAGAGTGCCATCGAAGAAAAGAGACGTCGGCAGGAGCCGAGTAGGGCGGCGTCACCTTGAGCCGCCGTGGGGATTATGCACGCATCGTCGGCGTCGCAAGTGCAAAAGAGACGAACCGAGCCGCCCGTTTTCCACGGCGACGACGACGACGACGACGAATTCGACCGGCCATTCCGAATAAAAAAGGAAAACGTTTTCTCTCCGACGCAATGTGCCAAGTGCACATTGTTTGAATCGTTTTGGCTCTTCTCCTCAAACACTTTTCCCGCGTGTCCGCCTTTCATGCTCCTCCTGGTCAGCTATAGTCCATTCTGAAGATCTTTTCGAGGATCCTTTGGACCTTCTTTGAACGCTGGACAGCTTCATTATTTTGCCGACAGGATTTTTATACGGTCGGCGATTTCCTTTTTTGGCTTATTTTCAAAAAGGGTTTGAAAAATTTTATTAACTGTTTCATAGCTTTCTCAGTTTTGGATTTTTTTCCTAATTAACCACAGAAACTTCCTCAATTTCTGTTTTTGTGAAATAATCACTAAAAAGTCCGAAAAAAAAATTTTTTTCTTCAATATTTTTTTCTTTTTCGGATTTTTTTGAAGCTCGATTCGTATTTTTTTCCATATCGAACTTTATTTTTGAATACAACTTCAAAAATTAATTTTTTTTTTTTCTTTCACATTTTGTTCTTTCTACTACTTTTTCCGATTCCAAGTCAGCCAACTTTTTCTGAAAAATTTTGAGAAAATAGAGAATTTTACTGTTTTAAAATCATGTTTTTGAACCGTTTCTGGCGAGTTTTTTTGGTTTTTTTCCTCATAGTTTTTGTATATTACTTACAGTTTGAAACTTGTAAAAATTAGTTAGTCTTTCTTTTTATTTTTTTAAAATATCAAATCAGCTCACTTTTACTGTAAATCAAAAACCCATTTTTTAAACCGATTCCGGTGAATTTTTTGGCTTATTCTTCAATTTGAAAAAAACATTGAGGCTATCCTCTGTAAATATAGATTTTTAAGACTAGGTAGGTCAAACTGGAGTTGGTCAAACTCCTTCCTCTACATTCGCGGTCATATTTTTCTCGTTTTGCTCTTTTTTTTGTCTTTGAGTTTTGATATTTTCTAAAGTTCAGTTCTTGACATACTTTTTTTCTCTGTCCTTACTATTATTTTAAACTTTTCGTTTCAAGGTTTTTGTAAAGTTCAAGTGTATCTTGAGACGTTTATAATCGTGTTATCCTTCGTTTTTTCGGCCGTTCTATTATTATGTTGGGAACTTGAATATCTATGTCCCTGTAGTGTTCACTATGAGAAAATTTGGATTTTTTTTTTCTATTTCTTGGTGACTATTGATAGTATGAGAAGAAGCTTTTTACACAGGTAGATGTGAACATATTTTTTTATACCTTAAATCGAAAAAGGTCACAGAAATGCGCTTAAAATTTTCATTAAACACCCGTCAAAAAAACTTTCGAGCAGCTTTTTTTTCACTTTTTCTTCTGACTTGCATCTTTTCTTGAGCTTTTTTGAAGCCTTGTTGCATAGGTTTATTCACTGCATACTGTTGGAAAATAATAAATAAAATAGTTCAGAATACGAAAGCAGCAGAATAACCAAAACGGGAATTAGTCCACCCTAACGAGTAGACTATGACCCGGGGATAGAAAGGAATTCAGAGCAAACGGGAAGGAATGGATTCGAAAAAGGCAGAGTTAGGGGAGATCATTAAGTTTAACCCGTAGCGCATCCGTAGAGACGTTAAAAATTTATTCTAGAGGTAAGTTTATTCCATAATGGAATAGTTTTGGAAAAATCTTTAGAGAACTGACCGGAAGTGCGAAGTCGAAGTGGATTCCTCTGTAAAGGAGAAATAGTGAAGAAGTCATTGCGATTGAGAAAGTGGTCAGAGCCGCAAATTATTTTTATGAAGAGAAATAATGTCGTTAATACAACGACGTACAAAGAGAGGTTTAAAGCCAAATTGGCTGAGACGATCAGAATAAGAACTGAAGCGAACATTGCATCTTATAAAAAAACTTTTTCTACTGAATTGGCGTAGAGAAGACTCGAGTTTGAAGCATTCCTCAGACGAGATAGAGGGAGAAAAGATTTCACTACAATATTCGAGAATAGGCGTCACGTAGGTTTGAAACATTCTGAGGTAGTGCAGGGGGGAAGAAAACTTAAAGGTATTTAGTATTTGATTAGACCGTAATGTAGCAAAGGCAGAGATACGGGAAATATGGTCTTTGAAGGAGAGCTTCTCATCAATTTGAAGGCCTAGATCACGAACAATTGATCTTTGTGGGATTTGAAATTGATCAAGAAAATAGACCGTTTGAGGATTGTTAGAGCCAAAGTGAAGAGAAAAAGTCTTTTCAACAGCAAGTGGAAGAGACCAAAGTTCTGACCATTGGAAAATACCATTTATGCTTCTTTGAAGCGAATCAGGGCAAGAGCTATAAACCTTGAGGTCATCAGCAAAGATAGAGATCGAGGATTGAGGATCAATAAAATTTTCAATATCATTGATGAAAACGAGAAAGAGAAGGGGGCCGCTGACCGTCCCTTGAAGTACACCCGAAGGATTAGAAAAAGAATTGTTAGAAAACGAGTTGTTAACTTTTACAATGGAGGAACGGTTAGATAAAAAATTGGAGAACCAGCGACAGAGAGTATCATTAAAGCCGAAATTGGACATCTTTAGGCGTAAAAGGTTATGATCTACTTTATCGAAGGCTTTGGAAAAATCGAAATAAACAGCATCGATAGGAAGATTAGATGCCAAGGATTTTTGAATGGAGGAAAGGGAGCTGATTAGAGAAAGTTTGCATGACCTACGATTGAGAAAGCCGAATTGGAATTGAGAGAATTTTTCAGAAAAACGAGATCTTATCATTTGAGTAATGATGCGTTCAAATACACGAGAAATTGGATGAGTGAGAGATATGGGGCGAAAGTTATTTGGATCAGAAAGACTACCTTTTTTATGCACAGGAATAACTATAGTAGACTTAAATAATGAAGGAGTGATACCGGTTAGATAAGATTCCTGGAAAATAATAGAAAGTGGAAGAGAAATAGAAACAGAGCACTTTTTTTAGGACAAAAATAGTTGATATTATCAGAAGAATAACCGCATTTAGGTGGAAGATTAGAAAGAGTTTTTAAAAAAATCGTTTCAGGTGTGAAGTTGATAGAACAATCGGTAGGACGAGGTGAGGGTAAAACAGGAAATGTTGGGTGAATCAAATGTGAAAAGTTAGAGGAGAAAACAGATGAGAAGAGATCGGCTTTAGATACATCTTCCGTGACAAAGTTATCATTATAATATAAGTTAGGGATGCCAGAGTCAGTTTTGAGCGATCGAGATATGAATTTAGAGAGTTTGGAGCAGTTGAAAGTATTAGAAATTTGCCTTGACTTCCACAAAGTCAATATCAGCCATTTATTCTATTTTTGCATAGAAAAAGCTGGAAAAATGCGAAAAAACAGTCATATGAAAGAGACCTTTGAAAAACCTTACTTGATTTTTCTGTTTAGAAGCTCTTATTTGACCTTTTTGGACCAACTTCGTTTGATCCGACGGTCGGAAAAATCGGTTCTTTCAAAAGATCTTTCTGTAATAGTCACTAAAAAGATATTTTTGAAGCATTTTTTTCATTTTAATTTTTTTATTGTATTTTAATTTTTTTGAAACTTGTCGCCGATCATCAAAAAGTATAGAAAAAAAGCCTTTTTTTGAATTTGAAATTAATCTCACGACTCTCTGTAGCTCTCCAATGATAACATGGGTTCTGTGCCGCCGCCAGAACGGTGTCCACATTTGGCAAGTCTGTTTGACTTTCTCTTGACCAAAGAGCCGGCCGCCCCGTGGGAGCCTCATCAACCCTTCCAACCTAGAAATCGCAGCTTTTTCTGAAGTTTTATGGGTTCTTTCCGATGGAAAAAGTTTTCCCCGATCGTCGGATCCAAAAGGAAAAATTTGTTTGCCCAAATGGGTGCGAGCCTTTCGAGATTGGTCAAACATAACACGTGTTTCATCTCACCGGTCCTCGAGAGAGAGGCCTCTTTTTATTTTTTGTTCCTATTTTCGTTCGTACTTTCCCCCAATTGTCACGGTTCATCCAGAAACATCGGTACTCGATTGAGTCCAAAATGTTTGCCCCCAAAAGGAGTTTGAACCTAAATAGTGCGTTCAAAGGAATTTTTGAGTTCTATATTTTTCTCTGGAATGCTATCAGTTAGCTTAAATTTTCCCAGTTTTTAATTTTTTCTTTCTTCATGAAATGCTGGATAAAAATCGCCACGAATATATGCCGCTTGCCATTTATGAAAATTTCGAAAAAAAATTTTTTTACTTTTTTTCAATTTTTTTCAATTTGAGAAAATTCATGTTAAAAAAACCAATAATTAACTATTTCTGAAAAAGTTGAAAAAAATTTTTCATTAGATATTTTTTTGTTGTGAATATTTGTCATTTTCCTTCTTTTTTTAAAGTTTAATCTTCTTATAATTTTAGAGATTTAAAAAAATTTGAATTTTGAGCTTATTTCATATATTTCGATCGCAACGTGGCCGCGTCCTTCAAGCAATTTCCCTAAAGTGGTCATTTTCTTGGAGCTAATGTACTATACTATTTTTTTAAGCCATTCCCGACTTCTTTTTTTTGTTGAGAGTTTTTTTTCCTTTTTTAAAAATTGAAGTTTTTTTCTAGAGTTCTAGAAGGTTCAAAGTCACGAAATTTTGAACTGACGCTTATTTCTTGAAATTCTCAACGCAACGCGACCGCGACGCCGCCCGAGCCATTCCCCTTAAGTGGTCATTTTCTTGGAGCTAATGTACTATACTAACTTTCGCCCATTCTCCACTTCTTCTTTCTCTGTTCAAAAACGTTCCTCTGATCCAGATGTTCGTTTCTTTCGAAGCCCACCCACCTTCTTGGTGATTTATGCGTATTTGAGTGGAGTGCCGCCGTTTTCTCCACTCGGTTTTTTTTTGTTTCTCGTCGCCTCGACACTTTTTTGCTTCCTATATTATTCAAATTCTCAGTTTTCGTGATTTTCAGACCGTCTCGAATACAAATTTTGGAAAGACCGTCGTTTGCTGTACTAATGTGACGCGGGACAAAGCGTTTCGAAGACGCGTTTCTGAAAAATGAAGCGATATCGCATATTATTACTCTTTTTATTGCTACTGTGCTTTCAAAAGGCGCTAGCGTGGCGATCGAATCGGAATTCCGGTCAGTTTTGGGATTATTTGATTTTTTGAATGTTCTTTTTGAAGAGAAAATGTCACGGTTTCATCGATTAATTTCGGAATTTCAATTTTATAATTTAGAAAAAGTTTTTTTATGATATTACCAATCATTTTTTTGTTAATTTTTTTCCTATAAACTGATTGAAACAGTAAACTGTGAAGTTTTTTTATCAAAATGAGAATTTAGCTTGTCATTGAACCTGTTATATCTTTTAAACGAAATTGAGAAAAAAAAATTTTTTTGTTTGATTTTTTTAAGTAAGTTCCTTATCATCTTTCACAGAACAAAGCTCTTTTTTTGAACTTTGGACGAATTTAGTAAGAATTTTCATGTTCTCAAATTTTTTTTTCAGTAGGATTTGCTCATAAATTAATCAATATTTATTGTTTTTAATCATTTTCTTAATTTTCTCAGGTAAAAACGACATTTTCGAGTTCTCCTCGCCCCTCTACTACTTCTCCTTAGAGGAAAATGCTCAAATCGCCAAATTTGCCATTCCGGAAAACTCGACGAAAATCGGGGTCCCTTTGCCGGATAGAACGGCCACCTGTAAATTCCGAATCGCTGAGATCACGGTTTCCAGAAAACATTCAAATTGTTTTTTTATTCTGAAATTTAGGGCGAGAAAAACTCGATCTTCAAGGCTCAAACTCGGCAAATCGGAGACTTTGTCTTCCTGAGGATCCGATTCAAAGACGACAATCCGTTGAACAGAGAATTGAAGGTATGGAAGTTAGAATTTTAAAAGGAAATAAGAAATAGTAAGGAACGCCAGAGGGGTCCTTAGAGTGACCAGCTTAGGAACACTTGAAGGTTCCCTCAAGGGACCTTATAAGTGGCACAGAAGCTTGCAAAAGTGGCCACTCTAGGGGAGCATGCTAAAATAAGTCGTTTAAACCCATTTTAACTATTAAACAGAACGAAAAATCAAAATATCACTGTAGGGACCACTTAAGCTTTAGGGGGTCAGGGGTCAGGTTCTAAACTCCTATAGGGAACACTTAAAGTTTAGCCCACTAGGAAGCACTTTTCTGGTCATCATAAAACCTTTTTTCTCCCTAACCCCTCTAGTGACCGCTCTGGGGTTCCTAAATCCACTTGAAAAAGAAATCTCTGCGCTCTCTTCGCCTCTCGGCGACCCTCTCGTATTTTGTGCTATTTTTATTTTTCTCTGACCTCTTCGGTGAGGGAACAGAGAGACGCAGACAGGCAGACATTTTCAAGTCGTGGTGAATATGCTGTAAAAGTTGTTAGAATGACGCAAAATTGAAGGAAAAAGGACTGGGACGTGCTCGTTTCTGGACCTTTCTAGTGACCACTTTAGTATTGCCAGCACTCTTAAGTGATCCCTTGAATTGCACATAAACGTCCGAAGCACGTTCGAGGAACCATTTTCTACCTTTTTTGGGAGTCCTTGGAGCCCTTTTTGCGACTTCCTCTATATATTTGGTTTGAAATTTCCAAACGATGAATTCCAGGACACTTACAATATGCTGGTGAAGGCAACCTGTAAAAGACGGGACTCGACGAATTTGGAGGCGACGACGAGAGTTGTCCTGAGAGTGGCCGACAGAAACGACGCCAGTCCGATTTTCCTCACTTCCGATGGATATCAGGCCACTTTGGATGATCAGGTTGGTATTTTTCCTTCGAGTAGGGCTAGTTTTTTTTATTTAATGATTTTTTGAAGCATTTTTCTTTTTTCAGCTTTGTTGGAGGATTTTTGAAGTTGTTTTTTCCTTTTATGAATTGATTTATTCGCCGGCTTTAAATAACCATGTTTTTGGATCAATTTTGTCCTTTTTTGGTCCGGTAAAAATTCCTAATTTTTTTGGATTCTCGGTAATGCAAACCGGACGCTCCCCGGACGTTTCTGAGAGTTCCAAGTGGTCACTTAAGAGTCCGGACGCCCCTAGAGTGGTCACTAGAAACGCTCAGCAGCGTCCGGTTTGCGTTACCGAGGTCCCAGTTTGATTCATGACTCGGACATTGGTAACTCAAAACAGACGTTATCCGGACGTTTTCTGGGCGATTCTAGGGATCACTTAAGAGTTCTGAGGCTACTAAAGTGGTCACTAGAAATGCCCCGACACGTCCGATTCGCGTCCCGTTCGCGTTACCAAGGTCCGAAAATGTTTTTCGAGCCGTTTTTTTCCCTTTTTCAAAATCTGTGACAACTGCTATTTTATTGAAAACACTGAAGTATGCAAAAAGTTTGAATTTTTTTTTTTTGAAAAGCTTATGATTTTCTTGTCTTTTCTCTAAATTTTTGGGTTTTTTTCATTCAAAATTAGTTCCCCTCACTTATTAGGAAATCCAAAAGCATTCAAGAAAACTATGAAATATCTGCCAAAATTCAAATTTTTCTCCCACCCACAAACCCACGAAAAGTCACCTTCAACTCTTCTTTTTTTTCTTCTTTCAAAGAAGAGGTATGTGGGATTTAACGACCACGTCTGTTAATGACAGCGCGTCTTTTCGGCCGCCATCATTAAATATCCCCGGCAGTTCTCACGACAATGACGGCATAATGACTGATATCAAGCAAATAGAACGTCGAAAGTTAATGAGTTCAGCTGAAAAAAGGGGTTTATTAGGACTTCTGTTCATTTTTTAGCAAAAAAAAATATTTTTGGAACAGTTTTTAAAGTTTTTACAACACTTTAGCAGCTGAAAAAGTCGATGTCAAAAGTCGAAAATGATTATCCGTTTTTTTTTAATTTTGCAAATCTGATTTTTTATTTACTTCTGCCTTACCGGATATTTAAAGTAAATGGGATTCAAAAAAAGGTCTTGACTTGATGAGAGGGTGTGGGATTCGAGAGATTTAGACGTCGATGCAAACTTTTCTATTTTTTCCGAGTTGAATGAAGTAAAATGACGTCATTTGAAAACCCTCTGTGGATGGCTCGCTCTCTGATTGGCTTATCGAGTCATTAGGGGGCGGAGCTTGAGCGACGGCTTGATATTCAAAATTTGGACTGACTAGGTCAATAGCCAGTGGTTGAGCAACAAAAAAGCAGAAAAATGCGAGATTTTTTAGCCTTCCATGCGCAAAAAATAAACTATATGGTATAGTTATACAGTTGACATTGAGGCAGAAATCTGTAAAAATTGAATTTTCTTCTCTTTCCATCAAAAAAATGAGTTCGAGCTTTTTTTTTTGGAATAAATGCATTTTTCCAGACGCCTCCGTTCTCAAAAGTCCTGCAAGTAGAAGCCTCGGACGCCGACGTCGGAATCAATTCGGAAGTCTATTACTCGTTTGCCAACCACAGTCATGACTTCTTCGTCGACGCCGTCAGCGGTAAAAACCAAAAAAATAAGAAAAAAAATAATAAGTTTGGAAATTTCAGGCTGGGTTCGGACGTTACGACCTCTGAAAGCTGGAAAATACGAGTTGAAAGTGCGGGCGGAAGATCGCGCCTCGCGCTTGTTCTACTACGACGAGGGGGACGAGAGGATGATCTGGACCGAGGACGTCATTGTAATTTTTTGAAAGTTACAGAAAAAACGGATTGTTGAGCATATAGGGGCAGTAAATGCGGATTTTTAAAGGTGAAAAAAAATTTGAAATTGACGAGAATTGACCTTCAGACGCGCCTTGTAGCATTTCTAGTGATCACTTTAGCGGCGTCAACCCTTGTAAGACAAAAAATGAAGATTAGTGTTGTCCGTAGAGCGATCTTGCTGCTATGTCATGGTTATTTTTTCGACCTTCAGAAGAAATCAAATTTGTAAGTGTATAAGAGGTGATGGGTGGGTTAAAAACGGTGTTTGAAAGAGTAAAACAATCAATTTTAAAATTGAAACGAAAACGGACCTCAGACGCGCCCCGGAGCATTTCTAGTGGTCACTATAGCGGCGTCAGCACTTTTAGACCTCTCAGATCTCTTAAGCGATCACTATAATGGCTCCGAGGCGCGTCCGGTTTGCGTTAGGTCTAAAATGACTACTTAAGGAGAATGGCTAACCAAAAAAAAAAATGGCGATTACTATTCTCCATAGAGCAACCTTGCTGCAAACCGCACTTTTGGCGAGGTCAAAAAATTTTTTCTTTGAATTTTTTCGTTCCAAAGTTTAAAATTCTGTACATTTTCAAGTGTGTAGTTTTGAACACGATGGAAAGCTCTATAAAAAGCCACTTTTTTTTTCATCAAACTCCATTTTTACTGCATATGCGCCTTTAAAGGCACAGGTGCACTAAAATCGTTTTCTTTGATCCAAAACTCCATATAAAGACATTTTTTGTGATCCTGAATATATCATTTTTCTACTGCTATTATTCGAAAAAAGATAATCTAAAATGATTTTTTTTTTGTAGATCACAGTAACTGAGACGAAACACGCTCCACTGCGAGTTTCCGTGGAGACGAAGGCGATCAGCGACGAAAACCTGGAGTCTGAGCAGTTGGCGGCGGTGATCAGCGTCTTGAACAAGAACGAGGGCGTCCAGATTGGCTTCATCGAAGACGATCTGAAACATTGGTTCCGGATTGAACGACAGGATGATCTTTGGCTATTGTACACGGTTTGTAATGGGAAAAAACTTGGGAACACCGGAGTGATCCCTTAAGGGGCAAACTTAGGGACACTTTAAGGTTCCTCTTTAGGGACCACTTGTATTTTACCCCTCTAGGGAGCACTATTTTGTCTCCTTAGGGACTTTTTTCCCCTCTAGGGAACGCTTCTGTTGTGATTACTGTTTCATAGATTTTAGATAACTACAATTTTTAACTTCCAATCTGTTCTTGCGTGTTTTTGAAGCAGAATAATTACTGTTTTTCGCTGATCTTTGAATTTTGTGAAAAATTGATCTGCGCAGTTAGGAGTGTCATTTGAGCTCTACTGAAATCAACCAGAATTGATTTTTTTTTCTCGATAAGATTTGCTTTTTCAATAGGTGATTTATTTTTTTTTTTCTGCTGTGTTTACTGTTTTAAAAGTTTTATTTAAATCAAACAACATATATTTCAATTGTTATGTCACAAGTTATGATCGAAAAAATTGTGTTATTTTTAAAAATTTTCATGAAGTTTGGTAAAGGAGAGATTTGATCGGATAGAAGTATCATATGCGCTCCGTGGACATTAAGCTGAAGAAATCGAGTTTTCAGAAACGTTTTTTTGCTTTGTTGATCTCTGTTAAGTTTTTTTCCTCTTTTATGATCACTGTTTTATAAGTTTTGTATAACTTGAAATGACAAATTTTCTTCAATCGTAACGATAAAACGAAGATAGGCAAAGTCGGAAGTGTGGAAAAAGGTTCCGTTAGAAATGTTCCTTTTAGGGAGAAAGTCTTTTTTGCTGCATTTTTGCGCCATTTTCTCAGCCCTTATGCACCATTTTTGCTGCCTCTCCCTTTTACACCATTTCTTGAGCCTTTAGAGTTCTAGAAAAATGGAAGGCTCAATAAAGGGACTCATTTTGCCGCCTTTTTGCTGCCTTTCTGCGGCCTTTTTTGAGCCTCTCCCTTTCAGCCGCCATAATTCATTATTCCGACTTTGCCCGTGTATGAAGAAAAAAAGTCCAACTAAAGTGAACTCAATTGTAGATGATCATTCAGTTCTGAATTCCAGGTTCCAAGAATCTCGATTCCCGATGGAGCAAATGTTACCGTAACTGCTGGAAGTGACGAAGTGCGCGGACATGACCAGAAAAATACGACCGTCTTGATTCGAGTTTTATTTTTTCCAGATCTAACAGCCTAAATCATGATTTTAGATCGAGAAACAAGTGTCCCATGGCATTGAGTTCACGGAGAAGAAATATGGATTCAAAGTGAACGAAATGTCGCCCATCGGGAAGGTCATTGGAGCCGTCGATGTGAAGCTGAAATTCGCCAGCGATTCCAAACTTGTCAGGTTGGAAATTCGATTTTTGCTAAGAAAACGTTTTGGGGAATATTTTAGAAAAATCTATCGAGTTTTAATTGCTTTTATAAAAAGGACAACTTTAGAAAAATAGACAGAAAAAAAAATTTTTTTTTTGCAGATTTCGGTAGAGATTTTTGAGTTCGCTTTTATTCAAAATTTCAAACTTTCTTGGGATTTAAAGTAGATTTTCAAATCATCAGGAAAAGTGCTATAAAATACAATATTCCACTGGAAAAATGCTTTGACGTCTGATTTTGCTTTTTTTTTCCCTTAAGTGGCCACTCGAGAGGTTTCAAGGCCTACAGGGCACTAAAGCGGTCACTAAGAACCTCCATACTATTTCGCCTCATAGTGGTCACTGGAGTAGTTTTTAGTGGTCTAATGGCAGCACTAGACTTTTAAATTGACCACTAGTTTTAAGCCACTTAAGTAACCACTATTTCGACCACTATAGTGGCCCCTAAAACGTCAAAAGTCTAAAGTGGTTACTAAAGGGTTTCCCAGCAAAGTTCAAGAGCAAAAACTCCTCAAAAAACCAAGATAGATTCTTAAAGTTCAAACGTCAAGTCTTCCAGATTCACGCTGGAGTCCAAGGACGCCAACTCGAGCCTTCCATTTGTGATCGGAGCCGAAACGGGCGTCTTGCGACTCGAATCCCCACTGGACTACGAAAAAGACAGGATTTACGAGTTCACAGTGACGGCCAAGGTCTGCCACACGCGTGTTGATGGCCGATTTGTCAACGGGGCGCGTTTGTTGCAGATTGACGGATTCGGACAGACGAGCCAGGCGTTGGTGGAAGTCGTCGTGCTCGATGGCAACGACAATTCGCCGGTCTGGGCGGCCAAGTGGATGCGACAGGCTCCTGTCGCCATCCCGGAAGGCGCCCCGATTGGAACCGTCCTTTTGAAGGTCGACCAGTTTGATCCTTTCCTGGGGAATGAAATTGGGAAGATTTGAGGGGGAAATTGTGAAGTTTTAGTCGAGATTTTTGGATTATTTTCAAAAAAAGCTATCTAAAAACGAGTTAGAAAATGAATTTTTGATTGAAAACAATTTTTTGAAGGTGTTCTTTCTGAGTACCTTATGTTAAAAAAAAGCTCTTGGCTGGAATATTTCGTTTAGTATGAACAAGAAAAATGAAGAAAGGATTCTTCAGAAGAATAAATTAACGACTAGAATAGGAAACACCAGAGTAGTCCCTATAGGGGTAAAATTCAGATGGTCCCCTATAGGGGAAGGTGAAGCGACCCCTAGAGGGTAGCCTTCAAGGGCTTCTTTAGAGTTCACTCGAATCCTAAGTAAAGTTTTATCAACTAAACTGCTTCAGAATGGAATTTTAGTTCATTTATTGAGTTTTAGGTTGATGCGACGGACCGAGACGAAGGCGACAACGGCAGAGTTGGCTATAAAATCGCCACAAATACCGTTTCTCCTCTGCGAGTTGGAATCGACAGTGGAGAGGTAATGGTTTCATTGGATTCCTTGATTTTTATATATGCCAATGAAGTTTTTTCTAAATGATTTTTTCATCAAATTTCATCTCAGATTTCGATCGCCTCGCCGCTGCCGAAGGCTGAACAAGAGTGGAATGTGGCGGTTTGGGCGGTCGACTGGGGCCAGCCGCTCTCACGGGCCACCGCACTCAACCTCGTCTTCTATCGGAACGGAACCAAGGTACCGTCGTTTCTTCCAGTCGTTTTTCCGGGAAGAAGCTCACAGTTTCAAACGGAGGGACTCTTGTTGTAGTGGGGAGCTTGTTTTTTGTTGGTCAGACGCTACAGAGCATTTCTAGTGACCACTTTAGGAGCGTCAGAACTCTTAAGTGAACCCTAGAATTGCTCAGAAAAGTTCCGAGAAACCTCATCCCATATGAAAAACGCAAAATTATCCGGATAATATTTATTTCAAGTATAGTCCATTCATCGCTTTTTTGAAGATTTTTGTAAAAAAGACCAAAATATTTGCGAGAAATCGTGGAAAAAAGAGGTTTTTAGACGTTTCCCCAGCATTTTCTCTCCATAAATGACGATCAACGGAATTATAAAATGTCGAAAACAGCTTTTTTGATCTTTTTTGACAAAGCTTTGGTACTGAAATGTACCTGAAATCGAAGGAAAAAATGAAATTGGATAGCTTTGTTTTTCATTTCTGATTTGGTAAATTTTAACATTTTCATATAGATTTTTCTGGAGTAGCTGCTAGATTTCGAGATTTTTTTCCGTTAGAGAAAATTGAAAAATTTTAAAGGTTCTAGACTTCTTTGATACGGTTAGAAAAGCAGAGATCTGCCAAAACCAAGAATTTTTTTTTCCGAGAATATACAGTGCGCGTCATAAAAATAGGACCCCCCTAAAATTTGACTTTTTCGGTGTAAGAAACTGGCTGTAAACTGTATTTTACGCTGAATTAAAGCTTATTTGTGAGGGGATCCTATAATTTTCATGCGACGTCATTTTCCGCATTTTCGGCTCGCGTGACGTTGCGAAAGGAGTTTTCTTCCTGATTTTTTGAACACCGGCTTTTTCTTGTACGCCATACATTAACATCTTTCTGATAAGCCAGTTTCTGAAACCGAAAAAGTCAAATTTTAGGGGAGTCCTATACTTATGAGGCTAAACGTATCAGAAAAACAAAAGTTTTTCAATAAATTTTTTTAAATGTTGCTTTTGAAACAGGATCGTGTAATTATATAATTAAATCTTTTTTTCCAGGTGCCTGCCAAGCCGAGGCCAGTTATCTCGCCGGAGCTGAAGAACGAAAATGCGCCAGTTTTGGAAAACTTGCCCGAAGAAGTTACTGTAGAGGAGGATGCACCAGTTGGAACAGTAATTTTTCGAATTTCCAATTTTTGCTTGTCGCAAGAGAACCAAATTGGTTAAGAAGGGAATTTAAAAATGTCAGCTCACAGTTTCGTTTTTTTTTTTAGTGTGTTTGGAGCTTAATCCATTGAAAAAATTCAATTATTGCTCATGTTAAAGAAGCTTTTTCCAGAGGGCAACTTGATATTAACCAACTTTTCAAACTTTTAAGATGAAAATACTCGATTTTCTGAAACCTAGCGGTTGATTTTATCAATTTTTTCACTTTGGAATTATTTGACCGCACGTGGAATGGATCATTGGTTACGGTGTGCATAAGAAAAGTGCGTAAATCATGAAAAATCCAGCTTTCCATTGCTCATATTAGCGGAACGGTTCTGCATATCAATCCCAAGGAAGACCTGATCTCTCAGCTGGCTGTCACGACGAAACGATTGGCGATATTGTTATGACTTAAGCCACTCATGTTGATGTTTCAACGGATAATCGGCTTCTGGGAATTGCGGATTGACCCAAACTCGTGGGTTATTAGGAGATGTTATCGGGTGGCGAAAGGCGTGGAATAGGCCAGGATGCGTCGTCGCCGTCGCAGCTGCCTCCTACAGTCTCGACGGGGGGCTTTTTGTCTCAATCTACACGCGCGGGGGGGTCGGAAACAATAAAGAGAGGGGTCTACATGGGTTAGGAAATAGAAATCGATGATCATTAATTGAATAGTAAAAAATCAACCTTTTATTCTTCTTGACGCTTTTGAGTGATTGGAGCTTCATTTTCGGACAGAACTTTCTTGGACCAGAAAAACCGCATTCTGAAGTTCAAGGTCTAGACTTTTATGCCTGAATCTAACTACTAGGGACCGTTTGGGTTTTGAGGTTTTAGTGGCCACTATAGCAGTAAAATTAGTAGCCACTTAAGAGGTTAAAAGTTAGTGGTCACTATAGAGGTCTAAGTGCTACTACTAGACCACTGAAAATTTTAGTGGCCACTTTAGGGGTCGACGAATCATCATAACTGGTCCAATCTGTTTGTTTGAAAATTATCAGAGGGGAAGGAATACTGGTTGAAAAACTACTGAAGTGGCCACTAATCAGAAAACCACTATAGTGGCCACTAAAACGGAAAATAGTGGCCACTATAGAGTTGGGTTTAGTGGCCACTCTAGTGTCCTCTCCAAGTAGTCCTTGGCGAGCCTCTATAGTGGCCACTAAAAATTTTCCCAGTAACTCTCAAAAAAATGCTACCCTTTTTTTCTAACCCCATTTGAAGGACCATATGTCTCAAAAAGGGTCAGCCCTTTCGAAGATTGATGACTGCCTCCATCAAAAGACTCAGAAGTTTGAAAACAATGAAGACCGGGCGCACCTCTTCATCAACTCAAAATCGATAAGTAGTTTGGGAATGCAAAAGTTTTCTGGTGGCTGGGTGTTGAAGTGGACGATGAAGGGGGGACCAACTCGAGTGCTGGTCAAGGAAATGAGGGCCATCTTCTTGTTAGCCCCTGCCAGATGGCCTCCCGTTGCCCACAAAAAAGGGACCAATCATAATTGCCTTTCTCGGCGTGGCTCTCTCCTGTTTTTCGGCAACCTCCGACACATCATTCCGGCCAGATTTTGAGACATTTCGGGGATTTTTTTTTTGAGCTGGAAGTCAAGAGCAAGAATAAGAGCCGTAGTGTACATTTGTAGAATTTCGAAAGCAAGAAAGGCAACAGAAGATCAAATTGAAATGTACAACTAGGAATTACTAGGTATGAAGGTCTTTGAAGAAATATAAATGAAAATTATTCAAAAAAAAATATTTTTTTCCGGGGCTTTCAAAGTGAAAAGGGGGAAGAATTATTTCACATAAAAAATATTTTCTCTTATTTTGGAACTGAAACAGCAAAGACATGAACCATACAGATTTTTTTTTGGTGATTTTCATAGATTCATTGGACCTTTTTCAAGCATTTTGAATGTCTTTTTTTAAATTTAGTTTCACTTAAACTTGATAATCGGCTTCATGATCGAGAAAAATGAAGCGAAATTTCAATATTTTGATGATTTTGAGCAATATTTAAAGATTCTTATGGTCTTGGGCCTAATTGGGAAAGAAGAGTTGGAATTTGAGAGAAATCGGAGATTTGCCTTTTTTTAAATATTTATTTCGAGATATCGGTAAACTGAAGTGAACTTCTAAAATGTGTAAATTTAAAGCAGTTTATATGAATTTATATGAAGTCTTGAACTCAAATTAAAAAAAAGGCAACTTCAAGAAAAAAAAAATCGGAACTTCCACTGTTTTACTATTCCTCTTGAGCTACGGGAAAATGACGAGAAATTAAAAAATATATATTTAAGCAGATTTAGAAAGATTCTTCAGAAGTTTTGGGCTAAAAATTGATAAATCAAACTCGGAACTCTGGAAAAAAAAACTAAAATTTCACCTTCTTTCAATAACTTTTCTCAAAATCTCCATTTCCAGATCTTGACCACTCTGACGGCCTCGGATCCTGATCTCGGCTACAACGGACTTGTTCGATTCGCGGTCTGGAACGACCTCCTTGAAGTCGACGATTCGGGAGTCGTTCGAGTCGCTCGGAGCTTGTCCAAAACCCTCAAAGATGGCCAAAGAACGGCTCAGCTTCATGTGATTCGACTATCAACTGGACTTCTTCACAAAGTACTTTTCAGGTCAAAGTGACGGCTCAGGACGCTGGAAATCCGCCGAAATCAACGGAAGGACGCTTCAAATTGGTCGTGAAGGACGTCAATGATCACGCTCCCGTTTTTGAACAGGTACAGTTTCAGAAAAGAAATAAGGAAGATTCGGTTCGAGACAAAGAACTTGCTTTTTTTGCTGGGTAGAATTCTGAGATTTTTGAATTAAAAATGACCTATTTTGATCAGTGAAGTATGCTTAAGGACAGGAAAACGCAAATTTTTGAATTTTTTATCTTTCCGTGAAGATTTCAAACCGTTTGATGCGTTGAGAACGAGAAAAAAAATTGTTTTTTTCGCACAAAATTTCATTTTTCGTTCTTTTCTCCATTATTTGCAACTTTTTTCAAGTTTTTTTTCTGTCATTTTCATGAATTTTTCCGCCATGAAAGCTTTCTATTAGATTTGATATTGGTCAAAAAAAAATTTTTTTTTCTGATTAAAGGTTGATCAAAATGAGCAACTTCATGTGCACAGATTCTTCACTTTCTTGCTTAAAATTGAATTTTTTCTGGAAAAGGATAAAAATTCGTGAGATTTTAAACACAAAATCGGAATCACCGCTTCAAAAAACCTAAATTTTTTAAACCTCGTTTTTTTTTTTGGCCATACACCTTGTACTTTTTACAAGGAAGGTCATTTTACTTTGCGGTTGGGAATTTCTTGAAATTTGGCCAGAACACTTCTGGATGTACCAGAAAACGATCCTGAAAGTGTCAACCTGCACAACTTCTTTTTTTTGCTTCTAACGTTTCAAAATTTTAAAATTTTACAAAAACCTTGATTCTCAGTTTCCCTAATTAGATAAATACGATGCGCACCATTTCATGTCTGTTCGCAATAGGAGAAGAAATAAATTTATAAGGGAATAATCATTTTTGGAAAATAAGCCTCAAAGTCAAGGAAACCATTAAAAATCCGTTAAAATAGGCCATTTTGAGGCTTTGAGCCCTTATTTCTCGGAAACTAGAAAGTTTTGCAGGTTTAGACTTTCAGGTTTTTTTTCTGGTACATCAGGAAGTGTTCTGGCTGAATTTCAGAAAATTCCCATTTTAATCCTCTTTTTTGGCAACATAACTTGAAATTATATGAAAAAATCAATTTCTCCAATGTTTTTACTGCCTTTTTTTGCGACTCTTTCCGCTCTTTTTACATTATCTCAACGCCTGGACTCATTAATGACCGGACGACGGCCGGAGACTTGCAATACGAGCCCCGTTTTTAGGCCTGTCCGGCACCCTAATTTGTCTTGCCTTGTCCCCTCCCGAGTGCCTTGTTTTTATGAAGCAACATGAGGCGAGCGGATTAATGTAAGCTCTCTCCTCCCAATGTAGATTAGCATGGCCATGGACCCACCCGACAGCAGGTCCCCTGCACTCGGCAAACATTGCAAAAAAGATCACCCAAAATTGAATCGAAATGCTCAAAGAGGGACCGGAATTTGATTTTTTGAATTTTGGGAGTTGGTAGAGAGTATTGAAAAGCATCCTAAACTTCGATTTTGTAAGTTTTTGCAATGATTATAAGATTTTATAGAAAAATTCAAGAAAAAAGGTCGGCAAACACTGCAAAAAAGTAGATTTTATTTTTAGTTAGAACAAGAAATTTGAACGAGTGAATCACCAAAAATTGAATCGAAATGCTCAAAGAGGGATTAGAATTTGAGATTTTGCGAGTTGACAGAGATTTTCCGGAAGCAAGAAGCCCCCCAAAATGAAATTTTTCTTTTTTTATTAATGGTTATAAGATTTTTTTTTTCGAATGTTCAAGAAAAAGGTCGGCAAACACTGCAAAAAAGTAGTTAGCCATTCGCTAAAATAAAATAAAAAAATGAATGATTGAATCACCAAATATTGAGTCGAAATGCTCAAAGAGGGACTAGGATTTCCCCTTTTTGTTGGATTTTTGCGAATTGAGATGATTTTTCGAGCTTTTTCGATACACTACGACTTTTGCTCGTTTCAAAAAAATTTAAAATTTGCTAAAATAAAATTTTGCGAAAAAAATAAAATTTCTCTTTCTTTCTCCATCCAAAAGCTTCCGAGTAATCAATTTTTCACAATTCTCCTTATTTTTGATACCCAACTTCAATTTTTTTCCAATTTTTTTCGTGATGATTGAAAGGTTCTTTCAAAATAATCCAAAGAAATTAAATTTGTCACACTCGGCAAAAATTGAGAAAAAAAGGTCACCGAAAATTTGAATTGAAAAACGGGAAAGAGGGGACCGGAGTTTCTTCATTTTTCTTTGAATTTTTGCCAAGCGATAAATTTCTTTCGGCACTCAGAAGCCTCCTAAAGATCAAATACTTTTAACCTTCAACTTTTTTTTCTTTTCTGTGAAGATTAAAAATTTCGGAAAATTGAGAAAAAAAGAAAGGGGAGCTTGTTCGATTTTCGAAAGTTACCTATTTGGCTCTAGAGCTTTTAAAGAAGAAGCTGAGACGATTTCCTGTCTTCTCACTTAGATTTAAAGTATTTTTCAAAAAAGTTCTTCGCTTTTACTTTTAATTATTTTCCGTTTCGTTGACGAGTATGAAATGGTGGCACCATGGTGCACATCGCATTTATGTTGTTAAGGAAACTGAGAATCAAGGTTTACACGTAATTTTTTTTAAATTTCAAATTTTCAAAGTATGAGAAATTTTACGCCGTGGTCGAAGTGATTTGCGCAAAATTTAAAAATATCTCTGACTCTCCAAAATTTAGTTATCTTTTTTTCATTCTCCGACGGCTTTTTTTTCTCAGTTCCGTGGATTTTTTTTTTGAACCATTTTTTTTTTTGAACCATTATTAATCAAATCGAAGCGAAAAAAATATTTTCACTTACTAAAAAAAAAGTCGCCCACTGTATAGCAATATTCTAACCATCAGTAGATGAAAACTCATTAACAACTTTTTGTTGATGTTCATATACTTCATATCTGAAACTGGAATGTGAGTCAGATCCGAATTTGAGCGTGACGTCAAGGCTTCTTATTCATAATTAGCTAATGGAATCGTGGGTCGGCGGTTTCTGTGTGAAGTGACCGCACGCAAGGAAATGAGGGGTCAGAAAAGGCGAAAAGAGCCGTCCGACAGAGCAAATTATACGCTTCTTTCTGCGCCGAATTGCATAAGAAATTATTTTATTTTTGATTGGGTACCAATATCAAGAGAAAAGTTGTAATTAAAAAGTTATGTTTTAAAGTCATTTTTTTGGATGATTTGATATTTTTCAAGGCTTTATGCTATTGAAATCGTTATTTTTTAGTGTTTCTTGCAAAGAAAAAGCGGATTTTACCCGGTCAAAAAAATTTGGACCTATTCTTAAGAAGATTCTAGAATAATTCAATTGATTATCTGTGTTAATGAAAAGTTTAAGAGGTGAAAAAAATTAACAAAAAAAATAATTTTTGCGCACTGAAATTTAAAAAAACGTTCTGAAAAAAAGGAAAATAATCCGTTTGGTTTGAATTAAAATTTTGTTAAATTTCATGATTTTTTTCAATTTTTCTAATTTTTTTCCCCAAGGTTTCGACTTTTTTTGGGGACTTGAACATGTTGAAATATGATTTGAACACCATTTTGTTTCTGTTCGATACACAATTGGAAGTGATTTCTAAGATTTTTTTCAAGTTTTTATTTTTTTTTTGAGGTCGACTTTTTTTGGATTTCAACAATTTGAAGTATGGTTTCAACAGTTTTTTCTTTTTTTTCAGTCCGACTTAACCAAGATTTCTATGAGTAAAACTAAAGAAAAGATCATAAATCAGCTTGATTCACCATAATAAATTCAGAAGGCTCAGTTTCTTCTTAATTCCCATCAAATATGGCCTCTTGTATCGAATAACTCCAGCATTGGCTGACGCTCAAGTGTTTACAGCGATGGTACCGCGTGCGGATCTCGGAAGACACGAAGATCGGCTTCGAGATGCTCAAAGTGACAGCGACCGACGCAGATGGCGGCGACAACGGCCGCGTCGGCTACAGAATCGCGCCCGACGGCGACAGTCGCGTCGTCGACGTCGACGCCAACACTGGCGTCGTCAAGCTCGTCAGGCCGCTGGATCGGGAGGCGTTGGACGTGATGAAGTGGGTGTTGGGCCTGGCCAGAAGAACGTTGTAGTAGGAGATTCATAAGTAACGAGAAACTAAACACTTTACAACTAACAAAGGAGTTAAATAGTGCTGAGGGGGAAGATTACGAAGACTATAGGATTTTTTTTAGAATGAAGGTGGATTTTAGAAAATATTGAGATTAAAGTTGAAGATTGAACATTTTAGAGATTTACAGAATCGTCGCCGAAACCGTAGAACAGCGGAAAAATCAAGTTGTCACTTAAGTGATTCCTCAAGGACTACTTGGAGAGGTCATTAAAGTGGTCAATAAAACCACTTCTATAGAATCTACTGGTTTGCGTCTTAGTGTCCATTACAGTAGTTCTAGTGGTCTAGTAGTACCTCTCCGGCTTTTAAAGAGGCCACTAATTTTACCTCTACTTCAAAACCCTAAAGTCGCCACTTGACATTTCTCAAGAACATTCGACAACAAGGTGGAACTTTCTCAAAGGTTATAGAGCAACTGAGAACATTGTGAAACTTTCTGGAAACCAAACTTCATTCCTATGACGTAATGAAACTAGCAATGTATAGGATAGTATGGAACATTCTAAAATCAGCTTTAAACATAAGAATTATGGTCTAACAGTGGGAGTTGAGTAAGTAAAGAAGGATTTGCAGGTACGTGGTGATTGCCCACGACCACGGCAACCCCCAGAGGTCGAGCTTCGCGAATCTGACGATCGTCGTCGAGGATGTCAACGATAATCCGCCTGTTTGCATCCAACAGACCACTGTGGTAGGTTTTTTAAAAGTACAAAGATTAAACTTTAAAACGACGAAATTGAGATGTTTGAAAAAAACTTTGTAGATCAATAAAGGCTGACAAATTTTTAAATCTCATCTACAACAAAAATTCGTATAGTTTGAATTAACAAATAAAGAAATAAGCGTTTTTTTTAAAGATTAGTTGATTCCTGGTGAGCTTTGGAAATGGAGCTAAATATTGAACTTTCCCTCCAGGAAATATATAAAAAAAAATTCTCTCATTTTTTTGGAAATTTTTTTCAGTTTATCATATGAGAAAAAAAGTTTGAAAAAAATAATCGAAAAATTTAGGGGTTTCAAACAAAAAAAATATTATAAACGAATAAAAAGTCTCAACAATCGAAATTTTTCACTGCTCTAGAAACTGTTGAATCAACTTTGAAACCGGCAAAAAGTTGGGGAAAGTTTTTTTAAATAACTCCCCTGTTTCACTATTTCTTTTTTTTATCGGAAATTTTTTTCAGTTTTGTTTTATATGACAGCTGTTGGAAACTGGAGACTTTTCAAAAAAAGAAAAATTTGTTTTCCAGGTCCGAATTCCCGAAGACTATCCCGACGGCGCTTTTGTGACCTGCCTGGCTGCCCGAGACCCGGACACGGGTCCCAACGCGAAACTCCGCTTCACGATCGACCCTCCGGAAGGCGCCTACTCTCACCGGTACCCTTTCCGGATGGACCATCACACGGGCTGTCTCTTCGTCCACGCGCCCCGGGAACCTCTCGACTTCCATCGGACGCCCTCCTACAACCTCACGATCGATGTAGGAGAACTGCTTTTTCCTTAAAATCTTAGATTCTGAAGGAAACAAGGCTTGAGAAAATATACTGTACTTGTAGAGATCGGAGTAGACTTTGCCTTACAAGGGAACTGTTTTTACCCCCCGGTTGAAATTTTGACGAAACTTTGCAGGGATGTACTTTAAAGGTATAGGGGCAGTAAAAAATGGGGTTTCAGGTGAAAGCAGTATCTTATATAGTTTTTCTTTGCGAATCGAATGGTGTACCCAAAAAAATTACAGATGTGACAACTTTAGAAGAAAAACGCGATTTTACTTTCCCGCCTTTAATTTTGAAAAAGTGCTTTGGATCGCCTACGGACAAATGTTTACAGTAGCGGTGCACGCGATGTTGCGGACTTCTCATTAGACTCGCATTTTGTGAGAAATAACCGGATATCTGCTTCAAATTAAAGGTTTCTTCTCTGAAAAATCGATTAAGAAAGCAGAAAACACACATTGATAATAAAGAAAACACAAATAATCGCTATCCCAATCGAAACCTGTGTAAAATCATCATTTTTCACCAGAAAAGCATTTTTGCGATCAAAGTTTTCAAATTATACTTGAATAGAAAGCTTTTGTGACGAAAAGAACTTTGATGACAACAGAAAAAATTGAAAATTGAAAGAAACGAAGAAAAAAGCGAAAATCCGGAAGATGGCGAAGCCTGTTGTCCATAGAGCAACTTTACTGCAAAACGCCCTTTTCGCGGGAACTCAAACTTTCTTTTCTCCGACTTTGAATTATTTTTTCTACAAAACTAGGAAGTTTGGTACATTTCCAAGTTCATCGTTAGATTCGCAATGAAAAGCTTTACAAGGTACTGACTTGAACTGAAACACCATTTTTTACTGCCCCTATGCCTTTAAGGCATGCTGATTCCTAATCAAAAATTAAATTTCTCTACTTTTGCCTGGTAGTCGAGTTATGAAAGCTCAAAGTTAATTGGATCTTTGTCCGAAATATTCAAATCCCGGCAAATAATAAAGTGTTGGATGTGCAGGTGGCGGACAACGGCGACACCCGGCTTTCGACGACTTGCCAGCTGGTCGTCGAGCTCATCGAGTTCGATTATTACCAGCACCCGCTGGAGTTTGACGACGTCGCCAAGGAAGCCAGTGTTTATGGTGGGACTTGATTTTGACTTCCAAAAGGGGACAGACCGAACTAACAGTGTCATTAGAGGGTGGAGTTTGAACTCTTTTTGAAATTGTGTCTGAAGGTTTAGAAGAAGACCCTCATAGTCCCAATAATCACTACTTACTGTTATCAGGGTGGCTGAAAACAAATGCATGTTTTTGGCGTTCGTTAGTCACCGATTTCCAATGATATAAAAAACGATCTTTATGCTCTGTTAAAAGTTATTTCGCGAAATCCAAAATAGTCGTTAGAGAAAGAAAAAGATAACTGAATTTTGGAGAGTCAGGGATATATTTGCATTTCGCGGAAATTACTTTGAACACGCCACAGATCTGTCTGTGAGCGAAATAAACATTCATTCAACACGGCGTTAATAATCCCACAGGTAATTCCGAACCGCTGTTTGAAAGTTTATTCTGGCCTTTTGAGTCGGAAAACCTCTGTCAAATGCTTTTTTTCAGTTTTTTTAAAAAAATATTTAACTATTTTTCTAAACCTGTTTCAAGCACTTTTTTTAACAAGTTGTGGAAGGACCATTTTTTTATTAAAAAAATTGGAAGAGTTGAGTTTTTATTTGATTTATAAATTTGTTTTTAAACCCAAGCATCATGATGAGAAAAAAAGTGCTTGAATTTGAAAAAAAGACCAAACTTTTCAGCTGATATTTAAAAAAAATTGAAAAGACATTTTTGAGATTTTTCGGAAAAGTACTCAAACTGCTGCATACACTGACTTAAAAAATGAAAAATTTCTGGAAAACGCCTCGAAAATAACACAAAGAACTTCATCCGTCTAGTTTTCTTGATTCAATCAATACCAAAAAAATAGCCCTGCAAAAGGGATTTTTCGGTATGATCTTTTGTCCAAATTCAAAAAAACTTTTAAAAAAACGAGTTAATTGTAAGCCAAATTTCTATGTAGGAAGATAGAACTTGATAAGTCCGGGAGAAGGACTTGAAAAAAATTTCGAAAAAGAATAGATCAGAGTGTTCACTTTAGGGCAGTTTTAATAAGTAAAAAAACTAATTTTTTTAACTTTTTGGGAGGTAGTACTGACTTCAGTTGAGAAAAAAACTTGGGAAACTTCCAAAATTCTGAAAAAATGAAAAAGATCTTCAAACAACGACTGGCGGGTAAATTTATTTTTGTGCCAACAACCGCGAACGCACACGCTACGCGTCCCGCCCACTTTTCTGCCTCTCTCGCCTTTCAATTCGCGAAAAATTGACTATATGTTCAAACTATGTACAAAAACAAGCTCTCCCCAATGAAATAAACAATTTTGAGAAAACCTTGCATTTTTCTCCACCTGAATAATTAATAAATTATTTTCTTTTCTTCAGAGAACTCGTCGCCCGGCACGGAGGTGATCATGGTCGGCGTGAAGGAAATCGAGGAGAAACGCAAAATTTCCACTGTCCAGTACTCGATCATCGACGGCGACGGCCGCCCATATTTCAATATAGATGACAAAGGTCCCGTTTTTTCAAACGTTTGATGTCCCCCCGTCAGAACTTGTCATAGTAGTTGGTTGTAGTAATTCCCCGAAGAGAATGCCTTCAAAAGAAGAAGAAACAAATTGTTAAATGAGGGATTGGAGTCGGAAAGTCGGCCCGACCGAGGGACTCCCCTGAGACGCCCGCCAATTGCGCCCGTCATTTTGCGTTTATGTCTTCGATCATCTTGACGAAGGCCGAACGACGCGAGGGGCCATCTCAGAA
The DNA here is from genome assembly GCA_904845305.1 of Caenorhabditis auriculariae. NCBI lineage: Eukaryota > Metazoa > Nematoda > Chromadorea > Rhabditida > Rhabditidae > Caenorhabditis > Caenorhabditis auriculariae. Next base: position 53,598 of record CAJGYM010000098.1, read on the forward strand.
AATTTGAAAAGTTCTGTTCGAAACTGTAGAGTATGCTAATTTGGAATAGGTGACCTTTCTTTGTGGCTTGAAAATTTGAAAGAAAATCAAAGTTCGACATTTTTTTCAAAATTGTGTGTAGTTCATGAGGCTTGAAATGTTAAACGGAATTTTAAAATTGAAGAAAAAAAAACGAAAAAAACTTGTCATTTTATTCCGATTTAAAAGCTAAATTGTGTTAATTTTGAACGGCCTGAATTTTCTTTTTTTTAGAACTAGAGTTAGAAAAAACTCGAAAAAATTTGACGATCCCTTTTTTTTAACGAAAATCTTCAGTTAACTGGGCAGATAAAAAAAACGGCGAAAAAAACGAGAAACAGCTCAAAAGTTAGACAAAAAAAGGGCTGAAAAGGTTAGAAAATTACTGTTTTTTTAAAGAAAAACTTGAAACTTGACTTTTTGAGAACACCTCAGAAAGCTTTTTTTAAAGCTTAATCAGCAAAAACAAAAAAACCGGAATCGCAAAAAAAATATCGGAGATTTTTACCAGATTACCTCAGTTTGAATAAATACTGTAACAGGAAAATGAGAAAAGTTGTAATTTATAACCAATTTCAAAAATTGAATGGAAAAAAATTTTTGAAAAAAACCCCGCTTGAAGGCCTGTAATTGGAGCTTGGCTCAATTATCCGAGGCTTGAAAAAAAAATTTTTTTAGATTCTTTAAATTCCTGTTTCAACTTTTAAACTTTAAGGGAAAAAAAGAATCTAGCCGTTGTGTTAAGTTCATGTTGTTTAAGTAATTTTACTTTTTACTTTCAAGACTTCTATAATTTTTAAAATATAATCCCAAGGATTATTTTTAAGCTTTGCAATTTGAGCCTTAGGGGCCTTGGGAGGGTCTCCATGAGAAAAACGGAATAAATAGGAGTTTTTTAATGAAAAATCCCTATAGTGTCCACTTGAGCTTTTAGGGCTAAGTGGTCAGACCCTCAACCCCTATAGGGACCACTCTGGAGTTCCTAAATAGGGAACTCTAACCGTATTTCTTTCAGGAACAGTAAGAACGTCTGCCTCACTGGACCGAGAGGAGAAAGCGGCCTACTGGCTGACGATCGAGGCCCGAGACGGCGTCGCCATACGACGTCACGCGATTCTCCACGTCTACGTCAGAATCCTCGACAAGAACGATCATCGTCCGATGGCCCGGAAGCCCGTCTACTTTGCCAACGTCACGGAGAACTCTTCAGCGGTTAGAATTGAAGAAAATGCCTCAAATGACAGTTTTTTGATTTTTGTTTAGAGCTCATTGTACAGAAGATTCAAGAGAACCTTAAATTTCACTTTCCATGACCACTTGGGGTCAAAAATCTTGGATTTCCCTCTGATTCAAGTAATATTTTCGGTTCAGAAATACTAATCCACTATGTCATTAAGTTAGGTATCGAAAAAGTACGGAAGAAATCGGATTTATCGATCGGAAAAAATTATCGAAACTCAAATTTTATAGCTGATTCTGAACTATTTCCAGAACGCCATGATCGTCAAGATCGAAGCGACCGACGGCGATGACTCTGGAAACTCCGAAGCGGCCCCTCTTCAGTTCAAAATCGAGAAGGGAGACCCCCAGAGCTTCTTCAGAATCGACCAGAACTCCGGCTACATTCACACATCCGGCTCCAGAAGACTCGACCGCGAAACCCAGCCGCAGCACGAACTAACGATCCGCATTTGCGACGGAGGCGACCCGCAACTGTGCTCCGAAGTGCCCGTTATCGTGAATGTGCTCGACGAGAACGACAACGCGCCGCAATTCACGCAGCCCATCCATCAGTTCAACGTGAGGTCTGGCGTCGTCGGCCCTCTCTGCCGCGTTATCGCGTTCGACATGGACGAGGGGCAAAACGCCGTTCTTTCCTTCGAAATCGTCGAAGGCGACGAACGCTTCTCCATCTCGAACTCTGGCGAAATAAAGACGAGTCGAGCGATTCACGACGACGAGAGTTATGCCTTGAAGATCCGCGCCATCGACGGCGGCGTCCCGAGTCAATCGACTGAGACGAAGGTCATTCTGACGGCGGTGGCACTGAAGAAGAAGACGTCGAAGAACAAGAAGCCCACGATTGGCGACAAGAAAACAGACTACGTCATCCCGATCTCCGACGCCGATCAAGTTGGCCTGACCGTGGAGATGCTCAAAGCAGAAGACGAAGATGGGGACTACTTGTGGTGGAGAATCAGCGGCGGCAACGTCAACGACTCGTTCGAAGTCCGCAGGGACACCGGATCTCTTCTGCTGGCCAAGAAGGTGGAGACGTTGGCTCGAGGCGAGATCCGACTCAACGTCACGGTCAGCGATGGGACCGACGAGGACACGACCACGGTCATCATCCAAGTCTCCAGGTCTCCCTCGTTGAGACCCCAGTTCTCGGCGTCTCACTACACGACGGAAGTCTCGGAGAAGACCGCCGTCGGGACTCAGATCTACACGCTGAAAGCCAACGGCGAGGATGTCGGACCTGGAACGAAGCCGCTGGTCTACAACGTCTACACCATCGAGCAGCTCGACATGGAGGACAAGATTCGGATTGAGCCTAGGTAATTTTCAGAATCTTCTAGCTCCAGTCTTGTCTAGAAAGCAATTTTTGAAATTCATTTCCGAGCTTTGAACTCTTTCCAGCACCGGCAACGTTTTGGTGATGGAACCGCTGGATTTCGAAAGCAGCAAGGAAATCCGAGCCGTCGTCAGCGTCCGACAAGGCGCCCTGGCTAATTTCGCGACTTTACTGATTCGCATCTCCGATGATAACGATAACGCTCCCCGATTCATGGCCAAGAAAGTCCAAGCGACTGTTTCCGAAAGGTTTCCAGAGAGTACTCCATTTCGAGCCTTTGAATTTAAGCTCGGAAATTGGGACGAACGTCGCTTCCGTCTTCGCTTTCGATGCGGATGTTGGAGAAAATGGCGTCGTCGGGTATTCCATCGTGAGCGGAAACGAGAATGGAATCTTCAAACTTGATCCCGTTTCTGGAGATATTAGCTTGAACAAGGTAATCGATTTGGTGTCCAGCTGAAGTTTCACAAAAGTTAAATCAGTCGTTGTTATCAATCGAGAAAAAAAAAATTGAACACTCTTGCAAGCTTTAGTACACCTTAGAGGGGTCCCTTCAAGTGTCCTCAAAGTTGCCCCTTCAGGGGCCACTCTGAATTGAAAAAAAATACAGGAAAATTTATGAAAATTGGACTTCACAGGACAAAAAAATAGTGCTATTTTTGAAATAGAGGAAAACAGAATTGAATTTTTTTTTCTATCGACGAAAATTCGGATTGAACTTCAGTTTTACCAAATTTTCCAGCTGCAGTATGCCCTTCTGTGGAAAGGGAAAGTCCCAAGTCTGTGGACGATATTTTTAATTTTTGAGGCTTTAGAAAAAAGGTACAAGCAGATTGCTAGAAAGGGAAACGAGCCGTAAATTTCAACAATTCGGGTGAAAAAAGGAAAAAAAAATTGTACGCTCTACATTTCCCTACATCCATTTGATTATTACTTGTCAGAAATAAAGTATCTCAATTTGAAATGGTTCAATTTTCAGAAACTGAGTCCGAAAGAACATGTCGAGTCGATCTTGACGGTCAGGGCGAGCGATGGAGCGAAATATCCCCTCAGCGACACGGCCATTGTCCATATCCAGACGACAAATTCAACGGAGCAACATGTCCGCTTCTCTAAGTTTGAAAATCAATAATATATGATTCATATGGATTCTGATTCAGGAAACAGTACCAAGTGTCCATCCGCGACTCTACAGTACCCGGAACGCCTTTGCTCGTCGTCGCAGCCGAGCACAACGGACTCGTCTCTTTTTCAATCCAACAACCTTGTCCCTACTTTGAAATCCACTCGGTATTTCAAAAAATGTGTTTTTCCAATAACTTTTCATGTTTTTAGTTGTCCGGAGCGGTACGCCTGACCAAATGGCTGACGAAAGAACGAGCCAAAAGTGTTTCGTGTGGAGTTTCGGTCGAAACGGACAAGGGCAGCAAAGACGAGGCCAAGGTAGGAGTTTCCGTGGTTTTGACGGGTTATTTTTAGTTTTTAAAGGCACAGGGGGTATCAAAAGAGGTCCTGCGCCTTTAAAACAATTTTTTTTTTTGATGTTTTTTTTTAAAGAGCGGTTTCTATATGGGATCTCAATAGTTTACTGAAAATCCCATAAATTTTCCGAATTTCGTGCGATTTCGCGCACTTTTATATGCAGTTTTTAAAACGAATCCGTTCCGAAAAGGTTTTTTTTGGATCCTGGAAGTTAGTGCTCCATGGAAATTTTCTTTATAAGCTGAAGATGAAATTTATATGATTTTTTTCGAAAACTTAGTGACTAGATTGCACAATAAGTCCCAATTTCTATCAAGGCCAAAAATTTTTCGGGCGATTTCTCAAGATTCTATCGAAATTGATGTAGTATGATAGCAATCGAAAAATTGAAATGAAAAAAAAATGCATAAAAAGCGAAAAAGAGAGATGAGACAAGTTTTAAAAAATGCCTTGCATTCATGTTTCACGGGAAATTTATTCTCAGAAATTTTGATACTTTCCTGGTTGTCAATTGATCGTTTTTTGATGCAACGAAACATTTGTTCTAACTAGGTCTCTGGTCGCAGTGGGACTTCTGAATGAGACCAAGTTTACTAGATGTAGTTTTTCACGCTGATTCCAAAATCTGACCTCAAAAACTGTCGCGGAGGTCGATGAAAAAGGTTATGGACCCTCAAAAGTCTCAAACTGAAATAAGACCATTCCCTGGTAAAGTAGACAACAAAACTAGACGGGGAAAAGCCCAGAAAATGTGAGTTTTTGTCAAAATCGAAGTTATGTCCTTTTGAAGGCACAGGGGATTACAAAAGTTGTCGTTCTGTTATTAATCAGTTCAACGAATCTTCAAATATTCATTCAATTTTCGAAACAGAAATCTGAGCTATTGATAAATTCAGATTGTCGCCAAGATCATCGCTACGAATCAACATGCGCCTTTGTTCAAGCAGCAAGTTTATCGGGCTTCTATCAGGGAAAATAGTCCAACTGGTGAGAAAATCTTCTGTTTTCTACTACATTATATCCTGATTTTTCCTTTTTAACCGAAAAATAACGAAAATTTCCAGGAACCAACGTCGTAACCGCGGAAAATACTCCTTTGACCGTCTCAGCCGTTGATCTCGATCTTGGATCTCATGCTCTTATTGGGTATTTTATACTTGAAAAAATGAAAATATAAAAAAATGGTTCAGTTATCGCCTCCTGTCACCTGCCGAGCCCTACTTTGCTGTGGATTTCGTCTCCGGAGCCATTCGATCGAGAAAACCGCTCGATTTCGAAAAACTCAAGGAATGGAGCTTCTACGTCCAGGCGACGTATGTGGAGTAGGAAAATTGAAAATGAAAATGAAATTGGAGTTGGCTTAAAAAAGATTAATTTGGTTGAAAGTTCTATGACTTTAAAAAATAACCATTGGTTCTCCACATATCTAAAATGCACTGTAGCTGGCTTGAGCCATCGAAAAAATGGTCTTGACACGATGATAAAAGAGAGATAGTACCTGGCTAATGGAGAGTGCAGACAGGCCACGCCCCTTTTTGTCTTAAGCTAGTCACCTGTACTTCTGAGTGCAAACGTATGATTTTTAAAAAAATTAAGATAATTTTTTTATTTGATGATTTCAGAAAAACTCCATAGAAGCTTCCTTTTAGAAAAAAATGGGGAAAAAAATTCAAAGTTTGAATTTCAAAGAGAAATCGGCATATTTCAGGGGTTAGAAAAAAATTCCATATTTCAATCTTTAATAATCTTTAATTCCCATTTTATGAAAAAAATGTGCGGAGTTTCAGCTAATTTTATTCAAAACGGGCTTATTTTTCAGCGATATGGGCCAACCGATGCGGATGTCGCCGATTCCGGCCCTGGTCATCGTGACGGTCATTGACGAGAACGACGAACCTCCGATCTTCGGCAGCAAGTCTCAAATGGCGCCCCCCGTCCTTCTGCCGACGACAAGCGGCATCGCGGTCGCTCAACTGACCGCGACCGACGCGGACACTGTCGGAAAACTGCGATACTTCATCAAGGACACGGAAATCCTCAAAGTCTTCGCCGTGAACTCCACGAACGGCGTCGTTACCATCGCCGACGCCAAGAACTTGAAAGAAGGAGAATACAAGGTTCGGTCTTTGAAAATTTCGAGATTCATTGAAAGTTTAGCTTTTTAATAGGCCGAATACTGTTGTAAAAATGTGTAAAATTGAATTTTTTTTAAAGCCATTTTCTGAATTCCCTTATTAGTTACCTTTGGAATCCAGAATGTTTAATTTAAAAAAATATTTAAATCTCAAGTTGGATATGATCCTGATTGTTTTCGCGACGCTTTGAACGATCGAGAGATTTTTATTCGAAGCTATAAAAAAATGGAATGATTTTTATAGTCTATCCAGAAAAATCCTCACCTGATCCTTTTTCGATTTTTCAACACTTTCGAAGGAAATTGAGGTGCTATAGGCTGTGGCTGTTTTTTTTTGTTTTGAGAATTTCATAGGTTGGTCGATCAAGCTTCTCTGCTAATGGTGCTGACATTTTTATTTGGTTTTTCTTGACTTTCTAGAAAAATTGAACACTTTTGTAGACTGCTCAGAAATGGAAATCCTGTTTTCTATGTTTCCATTTTTTCTGCAAATATTTGAGATTCTATTAGCCGTAGCGCAACAGGTTTTGTGCCTTTCTTTGGTCTAAAGGGTCACGAGTTCGATCCCCACCGCGACGAAACGTAGGGTCGTAGCTATTTTCACCTCTTTTTGGGCATTCGATATTTTTGTCGAGTGAGCGATGTTTTTTTTCTGAGCTAGAACTGAAAATTTGTGACCTGAAATGAAATTTCCCTCTACTTTTCAGGTCGAAGTCTTCGCGTCGGATGGCCTGCGGTCCTCCTCGACCCAACTTCACATCCCAGTCCGAAACGGCTCTCCAACGGATTCCGGCTTCAGATTCCCGCAGAAAGAATATGTAGCTAGCGTCACCGAAAACACTACCTATCCTAGTGGAAAGCCCCTCCTTGCGGTATTATTTTCCGTTTCATTTCGAAGTAATTCCCGAACTTTAGATCACTGCCATTGGAGCACCTCCCGGGGCTCCTTTAAGCTACAAATTGCTCAATGAGCATCTCGGCTTCGTGATGCACGCCGGAACTGGCGTCATTGCTCTTTCTGGGGTTCCTTTGGATCGAGAGGAAGAAGCGGTCATCCGATTGGTTGTCCAGGTAATTCTGATTCAAAGTTGAAAAGAAATGAAGAAAAGTAATATAATTTCAGTTGAAAATTTGAGTCTTTTAGAGTTTTTTAATCGATAATGCAAAAATTGTCAAGCAATCAATTGAAGGTTTCAGCTTTTTTATCCAATTTTTCTCCTGGAAAACCGAGAAATTTTCTCTAGAGAGCATACCTTCTAAGGCTCAAATTTGAGCCTTATAGGGCATGATCTATGTATTCGGAAGCCTCTGATAATTTGAAAATCTCCCAGGCAAGGACTTGAAGCTAAAATTTTGAGTCACACGTGTTATCAAGGCTTTTCCAAACGCAAAAATTTTTCAATTTGAAGATCTTCGATAATTCGAAAGTTTTTCCAGGCGAGAACCCAAGGATCTCCTACGGAATACGCGCAAGCCGTCGTCGTCGTCCGACTAGAAGACGTCAACGACTGCGCTCCCCAATTCGTGAATCTTCCCTACGACGCCGTCGTTCCCGTCGACGCTTCTATCGGCGACCGCGTCATGACCGTCAGGGCCCAAGACAAGGATTCTGGAGCCAACGGACGCGTCTTCTACTCTTCCCCCAACCTTCCCTTAGAACTGAAACTCGGCAAGACCGATGGAAAGATCACGATCGCCAAGAAGTTGGCGGCGTCCACGAAGTTCGTCTTCGACGTCACCGCCGAAGATCAAGGCAAACCGAGTCTGAAATCTACGGAAAAAGTGCTGATCACCGTCGTCGACAAGGCCCAGCCCATCTTCACCCAGAACTTCTACTCGGCCAGTCTTGCTTCGAAATCGACTAGGGGAACTGTCGTGACTCGAGTCAAGGCCAAGAGCAACTTGAATGGCCATGTCGGCTATCGAATCGTGCCTGAAGATGACGCCTTGCCCTTTTTCGTGGACTGGAAGACTGGTAAAACTTTTTGAAAATACCTTTTTTTAGAATCAAAAAAATTAGTTTTGAGAGCCTTTTCCAGAAGTTTACAGAAGCTTTTAGAAAAATTGATGCGAAGTAATTACGAAAAAAAATTCGCGTAGAATGCGTTTCGCGGAAAGTTCACTCTATCGACAAAATTTATCGTCTTTTTTTAAAATATTGTCGCAAATTGGTAACGCAAATCGGACGCGTCCCGGCCGTTTCTGAGCATTCCTAGTGATCACTTTAGTGGCGTCAGCCTTCTTGCGTTCGGTTTACGTCACCGAGGTCTAAGTAAATACGAAAAAAAATTATTTTCCGCTTAAAATGCGTTCTGAAGAAAATTCGCTCTATGGATAACGTTTTCATCATTTTATCAATTTTAATTTTTTCTGACCCTTTCAAGTATTTCTCGGTCATTTTTTTTCACTGGGTTGTATTTAGCCAAAAGTTTTGCCTTGTTAAAGTTAGATTACGGTATGCAACTTTGTGTGCTCAGACCTTTTTGGCGCCAAGTTAGAATATATTTTTACTCGAAAAATGCATTTGAAGGAAAGTTTCGAAACTGCTACGAAAAGCGCAGCGTTAAAATTTCGAAAAGGATACTTCCGCCTGTCCTTGAAGTTACGAAGTTCAAAAAGAAATCTTCAGGAGAGGTCAAACTTTCTCGAACTTTGTCTTCCGAAGAAGGACGCGAATACAAGCTCTCGATCGAAGCCGCCGACGCGACTCGGCCCAATGCCAAAGCTTTTGCCAATTTGAACGTGAAGGTGAGAATTCCAGAAGTACAACTAAAACAACCTGAATAATGTCCAGGTGAACCCGGCTGGTCGTGCTCCAGTCTTCAGTCGGTCTTCCTACGTCGTCAATGTCTCTGAATCCACTCCCATTGGACATCAAATCTTCACGGCTTCTGCTAAAAATAACAACGAGGAAGATCAAAGTGTCACCTATGCCGTAAATGGAGCGGATTCTCTGGGTAAGTTTCAAGCAAAAGTCATCTTGAAAAAATAGCCGAAAAAAGATGTGAATTTGCGTTCTAAAGTGAAAAATAATTGCGAAAGTGATGAAAAAACATCTTAAAATGAATAATTGCGAAACGTTGGTCAATATTGCGCAGTCAGTTTCGGAGCCAGGAAATTTTTTAATTTTTTTTTTCTTTCTTGCAATTCGTTAAGGACCTAACTCACGAGGTTACAAGACAAGTTTGAACACGGTTGAACAACAATTTCGGTTTGATGTATACTAAAAAAAAAAGAAGACCTAAAACGGGAAAGTAAGTTAGTGAAGAAGCACTTTCAATTTTTTGAGACATGTTTTTTTCCGGTCTTGAGACGTCTTCTGTCAATTCCAAGACTTATTTCAAATAATTTCTCCAGATTTTAATGTCTTGAGACACCTATTCTGTTCATTTATTGATAGGGACCGCAAAGCCACGCCCCTTTTCGCGATAGAAAAAAAGTGGCTTTTTTTGGTTTTTCAACTTTCATTTTTGTTGTAGTTGCAAAAATATGTGGAACTGGCGAATAAAAATTTGACACACATGTACAGAAAAAGCTTCCTCTTTCGTTTTAAAAAAATATTTCACGCTTTTTTTGATGCGTTCTCGCGGAATGTCGTACAAAAAAACGTGAATGGAACTAAAAAAAATTTTGTCATTTTTTTGCTTTTTTTCATGTGTTTTTCAGGTCGAACGCACTCTTTCTTTTTTTAAATAATGATTTTTGATTCAAGTAACGAAAAATTTTTAAAACAATAAAATAAAAAAATTCGTCTTTGCCAAAAAAATTTTAGGGAGCGCCGAAAGTCATAATTCAAAAATATCGTTAATAAGCGAATATAATCAAGTTTTTTTGTTTTTAAAAAAATTTAGATCATGGCCTTACTTAAATTTTTTTCTTCACAGTATCTGTGCTTGAAATAGTGTGTTTAATACGCAAAAAAATGCTCTTGAAACTAGAGAATAAAATTAGCGGCGTTTATCACACAGAAAGCGGCCGAACGCAGGTTTTTTTAAACGATTATATACATTTATTAGTGAAAAAAATCTTTCAATTAAAAAGAATAAAAATAAAAAAATTCGTCTTTGCCAAAAAAATTTACGGGGCCGTTTTAAGGCAGCGATCGTTAAACGAGGAAAAAAAGCACTAAAAAAAACAGTTTTTTTCGAAGTGAATTTTTCACGGAAAGTTTGAGTAAAGATTTGCGAACATATTCTGATAAAAAAATAGCTGAATTACTTCAAGTTTTTTTATTTTTTTGAAATAGGCAATCTGTGCTATCTAAACGGCTCAAGGGTAAGGCGGATGGAAGCTCCCCTTGCTAGACCTAGCAGCTTGGCGCAGCGCGTGCGCTGCGATTTTTTTCATTTTGAGGTCGCGAGTTCGATGCCCGCAAGCGTCAGTTTTTTTGTTTTCTGGAAAATACCGACTTTTTTTCGGCAAACTAGCTGATTAGCATCATTTTCAGCACTCTATTATGATTTGTTACATCATAATAGACCAGTATCAAAACTTGTTCTAGAAGAAAAAAATCGAGAAAAAAATGTCAAAATGGATAATACCAAAAATTTCAGTACTAAAAATGGTGCGCGGCGCGCCACATTTTTCGTCATAACTTTTTCATCCTCAATCTTTTTCGAAAAAAACTAAACGGTTCTGAGTTTTTGAATCGAAACAGCTATCAAACCATACAAAGCTCAATGCTGAAAAAAATTTTTTGAAAATTGGTCTGCGGTCCCTATTTATTGAGACGAAAATACAAAAAGTTTGATTTTTTCCTCAAAAATGGTCGAATCAGTTTTTTTGATTCTTTTTTCCATGAAGCTTGGATGTGTACTGGAGCCGAATTGAAACTTTTTAGGAACATTTTCTCCAGGTGACTCTGTACTGTAGTTTACTGTAGTTGTAGTCTGAGCTCGAATTTGAAATATTTTTCGAAGAAGTAATAATTTCGTTTTCCAGTCCTCTCGATCGACTCGGAAAGCGGCGATGTCAAACTGGCCAAGCCTTTGGATTTCGAAAAGAAAAGACGCTACGAGATCACCATCGTCGCCTCGAATCGTCTTCAACTGCAATCTCAAACGCTTCTGATTCTCAACGTGAATGACGTCAACGACGAACCGCCTGTCTTCCAATCGCCCTTTTCGACGGCCCGCGTCGCCGATTCCGCCCTCCCGCCCCAGTTCATCACCATCATGAGCGTCACCGACGACGACACGATTTCCTCCCTCGACGGCCAGAAGTTGCTCTTCTCGATCATCGACGGAGACGAAACCCTTTTCGACGTCGGCCCTTCCACTGGAGAAGTGACCCTGGCCAGGCCGATTGAAGACGAAGACCTCCTGGAAAGAACTAAAAGACTCAATGTTTCTGTGACCGATGGGATCTTCACCGCCTATGGACAGCTGAGCGTCGAGGTGGATTTGTACGGGTTTTGGAATGAATCGAAATGATTTCAGATAACTCTGAGCGGCCTCCGACAGCCCCCGCCGCGCTTCGAACAGTCCCAATATGCAGCTAATGCTATGGAGAACTCGTAAGAATCTTTTTTAACTTACCCAAAAAATGAGGTGTCTTTTCGGGCGAAGCCTTCAGAAAGAAGAGTCTAGCTCCTTTCTGAGCTCCTAAAAAGGTGTCAAAAGTCTCTCTGAATCTCCTTTTATCCACCTTTATAAAAGAAAATGAATAAAAAAGGAATCTGTGAGGTCTTTCGAAAGAGATCCTTCTGCACTCTGTTGTTGAGCTTTGAAGTTTGATCCTAAAAGTCTCATCAAAAATATTTTTGAGCCAAGGATCCTCAATTTTTTTTTTTGGCAAACTTGAGCTTTTTTCGTGAAAGAATTATAATTGACCTTGTCGAAAAGGCAACACGCAAAAATTGAAAATCTTTGCCCTGTCATTTAATAAGATATTAGGAAAACAGCAGAATCAAGTAAAAAGTACATTTTTCAAAATTTCATAACGAAAATGAGTTTGCGAAGTTTTTATTGGAGATAAATACGTACTCCTCAAAGAACTTTGGTCAAATTGGAAATTTTTTTCTATCTTCTGTCAATAAGCTATCAGGAAAAACAATAAAATGAAGTAGCAAAAATCAGTTTTTTGAATTTTTTTCAGGCCTTTGTCGAACAAAACGGCTTTGTTGACTGTGACCGCCCGGGATGGCGTCGGTCCTCTTCGTTATTCCCTCGGATCGGCTTCCACTGGATCCAGAGAAAAAGGAGCCTGGCCAGTGAGAATCGACAAATCGTCTGGAAGGATCCACGCCGCCCGAGTCTTCAAGTACCAAGCTGACAACACTTATCAGTACGTCTTCCGAAGAATTCAAGATCAATAATTGTCTTTCAGAATTCCGCTGGTCGCTGAAGACGTCCTCGGCAGACGAGCCTTTAGCACGTTGACCCTCCACGTGCAGGACAGCAACGATCTGCCGCCGAAGTTCGTCCTCTCGAAGTACACGAGTTCGGTCTCGTCGGCGGCCAAGGAGGGCGACACGGTGATGATGCTCTCGGCGACGGACGACGATGAGCTGGACCACATCGAGTATTCCTTGATGGGCGAAGACCCGGCGACGGCTCTGTTCAACGTCCATCCGAAACAGGGAACTGTCACGGTCGCCAAGAAACTCGAGGCTAAGGGTGGGTCTTTTCTGGGGGAACCTTAGAGAGGTTTTTTGAATCTTGAATTTGAAAAAATCAAGTTTAAATCTCCGTAACGGTAGTCTGTATACGAAAAAATAGTCCGAAAGTGAACGGTGAATTTTTGAAAGGCAGAGGGCTGAGCGGAAGTTTTAAAGAAAGCTTTTTTCAAGTAGCAAGGAAAAAATATTGAATACTGGATTTAAAAACAGATTTCCGAAAGATTTTTGTGAAGGAGGATGCTTCTCTAGAGTGACCAAGAAGAAAAACCCCTAGAGGGGCCACTTTTGCAAGCCTTGTTGCCCCTTATAGTTTGAGCTAAGGTGGTCCCTTGAGGGGAGCCTACAATACCCCCTAAGACACCTCTAGTGACCACTTTGGCGCTCCTGAGTATCCAGAAGCTCACCAAGAGCTGAACAGAAAAAAAGGTTCCCTATCTGCATAGATGCCATTTCAGCCGGCCAATCCTACTCCTTCATGGTGAAAGCGACGGACGCCGCGAATCCTCCGCACCACGCGACGTGCAACGTCGAAATCAACGTCGCTTCTGAAGGAACCCCCGTCCCGCGATTCTCCAACAGCCACTACTTTTTCACGGTCCCGGAAGACGCCGTTGTCGGCGCGGTTCTGGGAAGGGTTCAGCAAGTCGAGCAAGGTAAATTCTGAATATGGGCTGGTGAAACATGAAGTTTAATTTATTGTGGCCTTCTTGTAGAGTTTTTGGACCCATTCCAAAGTTTTCACGTGGTAAAAGTTAGTTTTTTCGAAAAAAAAAAGTGTTTCTAACCTGCCGCCAAGTCATCGATATTCAGAGAGATTTTTATCATTTTTCATTGTTTTGTTAGAAAAATAGCTCAATTCTGATCAGAGTTGTATAGATTTCTCAAAAAAATTTAGTGGAATCGAAAAAAATGAAGCAAAAAACGAAAAATTGAATATTTTGTCCATAGAGCGAACTTTCTGCGAAAAGAACTTCGTTAAAATTTTCAACTTTTTTTTCGCATTTTTGGAAAATTTTTAACAAAAATGGAAGGTTTGCACAGTACGAATGTACCGTTCGACGTTTGAAAAGTCCAGCAATTCAAAATTTTTCTCAAATCTGATTATCTATTGATAAATTTAGAAAAGAAAAGTAAAATAAATTTGAACCACTTTCAGAGAATTTATGCCCAAAAAACCATTTTCAAACCCCTTTATGGCCTTTTCCCAGTACTATAGTTCAATTTGAACAACCTTCTAGACATCGACGAAGTACGATTTGTGATCGCCGAGGCGTCGGCCGAACTGCCGTTCAGTATAGAAAGATCCAGCGGGAAGATCATTGTGAGGGCGGCCCTGGACCGGGAACGAACCTCGGAATGGCGGATGGCCGTCCGAGCCGACGCCGCCGGAGGCGTTCACGCCGTCACGACGGTCTCCATCGAAGTCTCCGACGTGAACGACAACGCGCCGACCTTCCATGGCAGTTATGAAAGGTCTCGGTTTCATTCCGTACATTTATTTGGTTCTCGAGGGAGATAGCCGATAGGCTTTCACCATCGTGTCTTTCGATCAAATTCATCTGATCATAAACAAATCTAGAAGTTTGGAATTTTTAAACGAGTCAAATCATGTTGTGTTATCTGCAGCTTCTGGGTCATGAAGCACTTTTTAAGAATTATTCTGAGCTTCCCTAAAATTCTGCTCTTTCCGTTATAGTACTTGTAGATCATAGTCATTTGGTCATTGCCGTCTTAGTTGGTTTTTTCTGTTAGAAACTTGAAGTTTGAATGGTTTTGTGCACCAAAAACGGAAAGGATGCAAGTTTATTCAAGCGTCTAGCTCATTTTATAAATATGGTATAACTAGTCGGCATGCTTGAAAAGTAGGTTGCCCCGGAAATTTTTTGCAGTCGCTATTTTTTGAAGTTTTTTCCAGTTCAAAAAAGGGTTCTCCTAATACTGCTAGAAAAGAATGATTCTTCAAAAGTTTAATGAGCATTTTTTGGAAAATCAGACTTCGAAACTGTTCATATAATAGTTTGTTCATATTTTGAATGTACAATGACGTCATTCGAAAGCGCTCTGTAGATGGCTCGTTCTCTCATTGGCTTATCGGGCCATTAGGGGCGGAGCTTTTAAAAGCGACTTGACATTCAAAATCTGAACAGACTATATGAGAAAATATATAATTTTCAACCTTTGATTGCTCATACTATCAAAAAACCTTTCTAAAATTTCAAAACTAAAAAAATGTTTCAAAAACAATCATACTCCAGAATGACCATCTTCGAGGACGCGCCAGTCGGAACAAGCGTCTCAGTTTTCTCGGCGACGGACAAGGATCACGCGCCTGGAGGACGTATCAAGTTCAGCCTTCTCGAGGTTGCATCTGATCATTTTGAGAAATCTTCAATGAAAAGTTCAGAACTCGGCGCAGTGGAGCATGGACGCGGATTCGGGCTGGCTGACTGTCAAGTCGAAGTTGGATCGGGAGAAGAACGACGTCTACAAGTTGACGGCGAGAGCCACGGATGAGGGCGGACTGAACACCGATGTCAGATTCTCGATCGAGGTTAGTCTGGGGTCCAAGAGGGGGAGGGGGTCCAAGAGCGGATCAGGTCCAATAGCTGATTTCCATAAAAATTGTGTTTCTTTCGAATTTTTTCGCTATTATTCCCTGACCCAGTAGCATCTTTCAAAACCTGTTATTTTTCACAAGTCGTAAGCTTCCTTTAAGACCAAAAGATCTTCAGAAAATCTTTTTTTTTCTCATAAGAGTTCTCCATTCCCAGGTCCTCGACGTGAACGATTCTCCGCCGGTGTTCGACAAAAAAGTCTACGAGATCGAGGTCGACCCGACGCAGTTGAAAGGCCCCATTCTCCGAGTTCTCGTCACGGTTTCCCATCTTCTCTGTTACATAATCATTTCATGATTGTTTCCAGGATGCGGATCTCCCTCCATTCAACGTTTCTCGTCTATACATCACGACTGGAAACGAAGGCGGCGTGTTTCGAATCGACGACGACGGGAATCTCAGCGTGAAACAAGCGGAACTGCTCAAAAATCGGCACGAAATGGACGTTTTGGCGTTCGATGGAGCTCACACGGCCACGGCTAGAGTCATTGTGAGGCTTTTTCGAAGCTTTTCCTTGTTTGAATATTTTTCTGGACTGGTAGAATCAGACCAACTCATTGAGATTTCATTGTTTCGACAGCCGGGGGGTGCTTTTTGGGTTGTTGAGGGAGGGAGGGGGCTATTCTAGATTAAGGAATAGTCCTACGCATTTTAGCCCTGCCCCCGTCGACAGCCCCCATCTTGATTGAGCCACCATCGAAAGTTTTCACCCCCTCTTGTCGAAATTTGGCTTTTTATAGGGCGATTTTGAAATTTCCATTATTAGGCGCAGACTTGTTCTGCGCTGTATTCTTCTTTTTGAGCATTCCAGCCTGGAAAAAAAGTGGAAAACTTAATAAAAAATACAAAAAAAGGTTTTTTTGTCAGAAAAAAATAAAGCACTTTTGACTTGATATTATAAAGATAATTACAGGTAAACGTGAAGAAAGTCGATCAGTTCACCTGCCCCACGACGCCTTCGACCGTCTCCGTCGTTGAAAACTCTCCGAAAGGACTTTCGATCAAACTGGAACGGCTCTTCGAATCTTCCTCAACAACCTATGAACTTCAATCCGAAGAGCAGGATAATCCATTTTCCATCGATTCCAAGACGGGATCCATGACCGTTTCGAAGAATGTCGACTACGAGGATGTTAATAAGGTATTTTCCACCTATTTTCATTCATTACTCGACAAAACTCATGAGGAAATATTTCAAAATGTCTCGAAACAGAATGGAAATTTATTTATTTCAATTTTGAATTTATCTGGGATGAATAAACAAAGTCTGAAGTCATTTAAAAATTGGAGAATGGTCAAAAGTTCGTGGGTATTCAAAGAAATTATCTGGAATCAGTTTAAAAAAGTCTGTTCGCTTCAAAACCCTTTGATAATTGTCTATGCTCCTTTGAGAAAACCAAGAAAAATATTTTTGGAAGAGACCTTAATTTCAGTATATTTTCGAAAACACTGAATATAATCAGGATTTTCAGTCTGGGGTCTAGGTCCTTTAAAAAAACAGTTCATGAAAAAATTTATAAAACATTGAAATTAATCTTAAAAAAATCGGTAAGCGGGTTCAAGAAAACGACAGAAAAAGTTTTAAGTAAAAAAATAATTTTCTGCTTTCTTGGGTTACAATGAAGCTTGGGCCTTCAAATGAAGATGTTTGGGCCCTTTTTGAGCTTATCCGACGCTCCATGGGGATCAAATCTTGAGTCGATGAATTTTAAAAAGCGAAAAATTGAATTCAAGACGAAAAAGCACTTCTTTAATCTTAATAACTATCCATTTTCAGTACTCTCTGACTCGAATCGTGTCCAGCGACTCTCCTCGGATCCGATGTCGTCAGCCGATTCTCCTGGAAGTGAAGGATGAGAACGACAATTCGCCGATTTTCGTCGACAACCAAGTCAACGTCACGATCAAAGGAGAACCTCCCGGCGACATCTGAAGAACGACAGTTTGCCGTCAGACTTGAGGCCAATGATGCGGTACGGAAATATCCTTGAGGGAACCCTATAGGGACCACCTTGGGTTATCTCGAAGGTCCCACTCTAAGGAGCACTTCACCTTTCCCTATAGGGGTCACTTAAACTTGTAGAATCGATCTGTAGAGTTAACTTAGCGATCTTACAGGGAAGCAAGCTACTCGTAAAAATGAGAATACCCCTATAGGGACCACTTGAGATTTAGGGACCTAGGGGTTCAGACCTTAAGTCCCTCTAGGGACCACTTTGCCTTCCCTATAGGGATCCCTAAAGCTTGCAAAGCGACGACTCCTGTAGAGTCTAATTAGCGGTTCTACAGGAGAGCAAGCTTCTCGTAAAAATGAAAAGACCCCTATAGGGACCACTTGAGGTTTAGGGGCCTCGGGATTCAGACCCTAAGTGCCTATAGGGATCCCTTTTTTGCTCCCTATAAGGGTCACTCCGCCGTTCCTAAGTGATCTTTTAAGGACTCTGGAGCCCTGGGCCGCGTCCGCTACACACTTTCCGATGGATTCGGCGTTTTCGAAATCGACGAGATCACTGGAGTGATCACTCTGGTGAAGCCGTTGGACCGAGAATCTCGGCCCGAATATGTTCTCCATGTTCTTGCCAGCGATAGTGATCCCGTCAAGGCCAGAACTGCCAAGGGTTTTCGTTAAAGGAAATCTTCAAGATTGAAAATCAATCTTTTAGCTGTCGTTTTCGTTTCCGTTGCTGATCAGAACGACAATCCGCCGGTTTTCGAGAAGAACGCCTACACTTTGAAGGTTCCTGTTGAACTTGAATTGAAACTTGAATCTGACCCTACGAAAAAATTATGAAATTTCTAAACAAAGTTCAATATTTCAAAAAGAAAACTGCAAATTCAAACGAATTATTTAAAACAGAAGTCTGCCCAATAATCAAATTTTTTTGTTTATTTATCAGATTTTTTTCAAAAAAATTTGAAGTTTAAAAGCAATGCCCAGATGTCTCTAAAAAGAGAAAAAGTAGTCGATTTGAAAAAAAGCTCTCAAATAAAAACTTTTGTAATATTTTCACTGTTTCAAATGTGATTCAAATAAGTTTTCGAAGATGAAGATTATAATATCAATGATTTTGTTTGTTGTATTAGTCTGATGTAATCGACTAGGCGGTGAACAAGAAATTTAAAAGCTATAACGAACAACCGCCTTTGTCGAAATAAAAGTCCAAACGTGTAGTCGAAAGAGTTGAAAGCAGTTGCGCCTTGACGAGCTCAGAATGTCGTGGATAGTGTTGCCCGGAGACCTTGCCCTAGGTGGAACCCTCAGAATGAGAGCGACCACTTCGAGTGAAGATTTTACACGGAATATTCTTAAAATTTTCTGGATCAGCTCTAATGTTTTTTTTCTGAAAGGCGGAATAAGATTGGAGTCTAATTGAAACGAGGATCTAAAGAAAGTGTTGAAAAATCGTGTTTTCAGGTTCTCGAATCGGAATCTGTTGGTTATGAGCTTCTGAAACTCGGCGCGACTGGAGGAGATGAAGGAGAAACGGTCAAATATCGACTGAAATCCTCGCCACACAATCAATTCGTCAGCCTCGACGAGAACACGGGTTCGAAAATCTCAAAATTTTCACCAAACTCTTTATTTTTCGTGAAATTCTATCTTTTTACATTGTACTGGAAAATTTAGCGCTGTCATTTTAGCGAAAGACCTTGAATACTTTAAATCAAATAAAAACCTCATATTCAGGCTCGCTCGTCCTTGCCCAAGGCCTCGATTACGAGGAAGTCAAGTCGATGTTCTTGGTCGTCGAAGCCGTGGATTCTGGAACGCCTCCTCTGACTTCCGAAGCGAAGATCGACGTCGAAGTCTTGGATGAGAACGACAATGCGCCCGTTTTCCGCAAGAACTCCTACAAAGTTTCCGTGAAGGAGAACTCGAAGAATGGAACGAGACTGTTGAAGGTACAGTATACAGTGAATCTTGTCACGTTTCTCCTGAAAGAAAGTAGAGAAAACTACTGTATAATAAGCTTTTTTCCGCGCTTCGCTGTAAGGCCTGTGATCTGAAGGTACACGATATTTTCACCAGGAAAAAAGAGTGGTGGAAAAAAAGCTATAATGGACACAAGAAAGGGTCCTGACAAGATAGGAAACGAGATAGAGCGAAAAGAGGAGAGCGCAGACAGCCCACGCCCCTTTGCGTCTCAAGCTAGCCGTGAATTGGCTATGTAGAAGCTCAGACTTTGGGAACGCGAAACGAAGGTTTCTCGGCATTTTCAGTGGCCACTATAGGGGCGTTACTCTTAAGTGACCGCTAGAATTGATCAAAAGCTTCCGGTGTGCGTCCGGGTTCTGTTACTTAGGCCCGAGAGGGAACATTCGTGTTCTGATGGAGCGAATTTGCAGTTGGAAGCGACAGATGCGGATAGTGAACACCTTGGAAGAGTCGCCTACAGTCTTCTGTCGGATTCGACTTTGGCTTTTGCCTTTCACGGTTGCCGAGGATGGATGGGTTGTCGTGGCCGGAGTGGTGGACTTTGAAAAGGTATGGATTTTCCGAGTTCAGAGCAATTCTGGAAACGAAACGAGCGTTTTTTGAACTGAATTATACATTCACCTTTCAGACCTCGAAGTACACTTTCACCGTGGAAGCCAAAGACGGAGGAGAACCGGCTCTCAAAGCCGAAGTTCCTGTCGAAGTGTTGGTCATCGACGAAAACGACAACGCTCCGGAATTCGCCGACTGCAACATGACGGCCGTCGTCCAAGAAGGCGTCGCCCCAGGCCACGCCCTCTTTTCCGTGTCCCTCCGAGACGCCGACGGCGAAGGCAACGGCGCTCCCTTCAAACTTGAGGTTCATCCGAAAATTCTTCCTTCTCCCCCTTATAATTCTAAGAATGAAAAGCTTGTTGAAAAAGACCATATTTCTGCGAAAGTTTTTAGGGGTCACTTTAGGGTTTTGACGTTTTAGTGGTCATCATAGTGACTAGAATTTAGTGGCCTTTTTAGAAGTCTAATTGGTACTACTACTCCATTGAAATCGAAATCACTGTAGTAGCCACTAGGACGCAGAAAAGGTGGTTTTAGTGACCACTTTAGTGCCCTCCCCAAGTAGTTCCTGAGGAATCTCTTAAGTGGCCAATAGAGTTTTTCCCATTTCAGCTGCTTTCCATCATTTCCTAGCCTTCCAGACTTTTTTTTTAACCTAAACTCTCATTTTCAGATCAAAGGCGATGGCGCGAAATCGTTCTCCTTCGACAAAAGCTCCAACTTGATCACGATGAGCCGGTTGGATCACGCTAAAAAAGATCGATTCCTGCTCACTGTTAGTATAGTTCATTACTTGCTGACTTTGAAAAAAGATCGATAGATCAATTCCATGTATTATGAAAAATGAATCTTGAAATTTTATGTTGGAAAATCCTTCCCCGGGTATTCCAAGACAGAGAGACTTTTTCGTGACTTCAAATATAATTTAAAACGGCTCTTCGTCTAGAGACCTATGCTCCGTGATTTCAAATATATTAGGGGGAGATGTACCAGCCCAGCAATAGGAGAATCTTAGACCTTTAAACCTTCAGCACTTTTTTCCTGAAAAGTTGCTTTCCAAAAGGCTAATTCTTTCCCTTTAACTTTTCCAGGTCGTTGCCACGGATTCCGGGGGAAAATCTTCGGATTGCCCTCTGACCATCTTCGTCAAGGAGGAAAGTCGCCATGTTCCTGTCCTGAAGCCGTTGAGAGTGCAGCTGAACACGTTGATGAACGAGTTCAAGGCTTCGACAATCGGAAGATTGCAAGGGGAAGATGAGGTTAGGTTTTGGGAAATCTCTGAGTCTGAAAGAAGAAGTAGTCCAATTTGAAGTTCAGTTTTTGTTTTTTGAAGATTATTTTCTATACCTTAGGAACAAAAAGCTTTGATATTTTTTTGTTAACTCGAAAAAAAAGCGAATAAGAAATGAAATTTCAGAAATTTTTCCTAACACTTTACTGCGAAAAGCGAAAGGTTGTTTCACAGGAGGTGTATTAGGGCCTCCTAAAGGGAAAATTTGAAGGACCCCTAAAGGAGGCACTTCGCAGCTCCTGGAATCGTGGGGAGCATCTTTGCCTCATTTCCTAAATTAATCGAAATTCTTTTTTCTCAATTTCCTTCTAGCCACTTTCTGACATCACCCTAAATGACCATTATGGTGGTCCTTTAGTATATTTCGGTAGAAGGCTTTTTTCTCTTACCTTTCCTGAAATTTCGCACAAAGGAAAAATTTATTAAGTATTTTTAAGAGACAAAAATTATAGTACTCCCTTTTTCCCACAAAAAAAATATATTTAAAAATGTTCGTCCCGTGTTCTTTTTTTAACGACATTTCAATCTCATTCCGCGCGTAGTAAGCAATACAAAAAAAAACAGAATCCTCTTCATAAACATGAGCGGAAACAGAAAAACTATCTTTCAGGACGCCGGAGACCTACTTCGATACGCTCTAGTGGAAGAAAGCATAGCCGGTCCCCTGCCAACCAAAGACCTCCCGAAGCCGATCAATCCCACCGGCAGAACTCATAAATTCCGGGTGGATCCGGAAACCGGCGAAGTTTGGAGCGAACACTCGATTCCCGCCGGTCTGCATGCGTTCAACGTGACGGTCACCGATGGAAAATACTCGCCGATCAGTTTCGTCGAAATCGAGGTTCGTACTCAGGGATCCTATACTTTTTTGCAGGGAAATCACTTTTTTCTTCTTTTTTAAGGTTGTATATCTTTTAAAGACAAATATCAGAAAAACCGAAAAAAAGAAATTTTCTATCAATTTTTCCAAAACTTTGCAACTTTGGAGGGATTACAGTCTGACCCCTGTCCCTAAAGATCAAGTGGTCCGTATAGGGTTTTTTTTTGTTCAGATTACAAAATTAAAGACGTAATCAATAAAACTAACTAGAACTTTTAATGGAGGCAACTTTTGCGAGCTTTAGTGGCTCCTGTAGGGGGAGGTGAAGTGGCCCCTAGAGAGGATTCTTCAAGGACCCCTAAGGTTGCCCCTATAGGGACCACACTGGAGTTCCTAGGCTGTAGATTTGACGAAGGAATTCCGATTTGAAAGGTTTTTTCTGTTTTTGCCGTTATTCTACACCCCAAAAACTATGAAGAAAAATTTCATGATTTTCCAGGTCAATTCCATCGATCGAGACGTCATTGATCATGCCGTTGCGATCCGAGTCCGTGGCACGACTGTCGAGGATTTCTTCAGAAGACAGGAGAAAACCTTCCGACGAGTTCTTTCCCGACAACTAAACGTGGAACCGACCGATATTCGACTTCTCAGTGTCCAGCAGGCTCTTCCAGGTGAATTTCGGAAAAATCTCCAAATCATACAACTTTTTTCCAGCCTCCGCAAGAATGGAACGCGCCCTGACTGACGTGGAGATCCTCCTGACGGCCCAGAGAGCCCAAGGCCGCGGCCTCGTCAAGCCGGACCACATCTACTCCCGGCTGCAGCACGACTTCCAGACGATCCAGGACCAGAGCGAGGGGATGCGCTACCAACTCATCACGGAGATGTGCACTCCCGGCGTCTGCAAACGGGGAGAGTGTCGGGAGCGGATCGAGATGATCGAGAACCGCATGACCTTCGTCAACGTCGACGGCGTCGCCTACGTCGCTCCGCACCATTCACGCAGCGCCGAGTGTCTTTGTCCGGAAGGGTGAGGTTTCTGCGATTAGTCTAGTTTCAAAACTCACATGAAATTTAGAAAAAATTTTTTTCTTTTCAAACATCATCCGTGTTTTTTGAGTATAATTTGCGATAGATTCACCTCACGAACACCTGAAAATGAAAAGGTTGAAGCTCATCCCAAAGTTTTTCAGTTTTGGCGGCAAACGATGCGAAAAAGAAGTGAACGAATGTGCTCGATCGCCGTGTGAGCCGTGGCAAATGTGTATCCCGGGCGACGTCTTCCAACTCGGCTTCGAATGCGTCTGTCCCCTTGGCCTCACCGGAGACCGTTGTCAGAAACCGGCCTGTGAGAACGACGGCCGCTGTCTCGAAGGTAGGAAACACCTGAGAAAATAAGCTTTTACGTATGGAAGTTTGAAGAAAAACTAGTAAAATCACAAAAAAATGCTATCGGATGAATTTTTCGTGGATTTTTCTACTTTTTTTCACGATGTCTCTTGAAAATTTGTTTCGTTTGACTCACAGCTTTCTTATTAGTGCAAAACCAAAAATGAAGGGGGCGGAGTCAGAATCCCTGTCGTTCCCATATGACGTCATGGGAAACAACAGGAAATTTTAAAAGCGCATCTTCAATGGGTCATGAGACGAATCGATTTCTCTTTTATGAAAACCCAACTTTCCGGTTTTATTTTTCTTTGAAGCATATGTTGTGTTCAAAGTGAATCCGTGAAATTTAAAATAACCGCCAAAGAGTGAAAAATATAACTGAATTACGGAAATTCAGAGATGATTTTGAATTTCGCAAAAATTACTTTGAAAACGGTATGTGCGAAAGCGCCGCGGTGTATGCACACGACACATTATACTTTACGGAAAAAGTGTTGGCGGACAAAACGCGGTGGACTATAAATATGTTCAGAGAAAAAATGTATGTAAATTTTTTCAGAAGCCGAAATATCAGTCGGCGGGACTGGATACTTTGAAATGTCGCTAGCCAACGAGGTCGAGTCGCGGATAGAACTGGAGATCGAACTGAAGACCATGTCGACCCAGGGCGTCATCGTTGCCGGACGAGATGGAGATGACTATCATTCGCTGCAGGTTTGAGTGGGGACAGGAAAAATAGACTCAAGAAAATTTGATGAGAAAAAATTGACTGAAGATACATTTTCTATGGTATTTTGCAGCTCGTGAATGGCTTGGTCGAGTACGTGTGGAACGCTGGCGCAGGCGAAGGCCGAGTCAGGTCGAAAACGTCGATTTCCGACGGAAAATGGCACCGAATTGTCGTCAGCCGACGCCAACGTCGAACCAAACTGATCGTCGACGAAAGTGACACCCACGAGTCGTTCAGTCCTCCTGGTACCTTCAGAAATCCAAGGAAGTTCCTCAAAGAATATTTCCAGGGGCCCTCGTCCTGAACCTCCACTCCTACGCCCAGAAACTCGTCTTTGGGGCTGAAGTTCAGAAATCTTCCGAGAATAACGTCACCCGCGGGATTGCCGCCTGCTTCCGCGAGATTTCCATCGATGGACGGTGAGTAGAGAAAATTGCCTCTTGAAACTTTCAATATATTTAGGTTTCTGCCAGATTTTTTTAATTTTTTTCAGTAGAATGACATTTTTGATAGGATCACCTTAGTTTATTGGCCTCAAATTTTTCCTTCGAGAAGTCATAACTATTTCCATCGACTTTCTAGGCAAGTTTCAAGGTTTCACAGTCAGCGTGAGAAAGATACAGTAAATCAACACGGCATGTTAAAAATAAGCTGGAAAAAAACATTTATTCCTTATAAAAAAATGTTGAAAAACGTGACACTTTTCAGACCGATTCCAAAGACGCGTCAAGGCTTACGGTACTGGTCAGCGACGTCGGGCTGTTCGGCCATGGCCTCGTCTCCTTGTAGCGAAGCTCCGTGTGGAAATGGCGGTAGCTGTGTCGTCGTCGGACGGACTTTCAGGTTAATAATCGCTTGAAGAACAAACAATACGATCCAACAGCTCTGGTTCCGAACTGGATAATAGAGAGAAACATTTGGAATTAAGAAGGATTTTAGAAAATTTGCAAGCAAATGGAGAGTTTTTCAAGGTAGCCTTTGAAATCAGTTGTATAGTCTGTGTACCACAAATTGGAATTTCGCCAAACGACATTCCGCTGTGCAGCTGCGCGCCTTTGCGAACCTCGGTCGCGCTTATAATTTTTTTTTTCTTTTATTAAGGTATTCTACATTCATGTGCTCCCACAGCAATAACAATCAATTGAAAGCGTGACCTAGATTCGCAAGAGGCTTCGCGAACGCACGCAGCGGAACAGCGGAATGTCGTTCGGGGAAATTTCAAGTCGTGGCACACAGACTGTAACGATCAAAAATGTTATCAGAGTTTTAAAAATTAGTTCAAAAATGTTATCAGAGTTTTAAAAATTAGTTCAAAAATGTTATTAGTTTCAAAAATTAGTATAAAAACGCTGAAAAAAGATCCTCAAATGTAACTTTTATGCTCAACAGGCGTTAACAAAATGATGATTCAAGAAAGAAAAAAAAATTATTGGATTTTTCGCACATTGGCGATTTTTGCAGCTGCTTCTGCGCTCCACGGTACTCTGGAGAGAGATGTGAGATCGACACGGAGCCGTGCGCCTCGAGACCTTGTCCCAACGGAATCCAGTGCATTCCCTTCTACAACGACTACCTGTGCAAGTGTCCCAATGGCTTCACTGGCAAGCGGTGTGAGATGCGAGGCTATGAAGGTGAGCTCGAAAGAAGATAGTAGGAAAAACGGCTCTTTTTCCATTTCTCGAGTGTAATATGTCGATTTCCAGAAGACTCCTGCACGGAAGACCGGTGCGGCGACGGAAAATGCATCTCGATTCCCAGGAAGACGATCGAAAGCAGCGACTTCATCTGCAATTGCAGCGGGGGCGTCTTGCAGAGCACTCCCTGTCATCGTGAGAATCAGGGAAAAAAAAGTCTATATCATGAAAAATCAGATTCAGACACGTCTTCTTTCGATTTTCTGCGTTTCCTGACCCGAATGGATGTCCTTATCGGACTCGTGGTTGTACTGATGATCCTTCTTTTGGTCTGCCTGGTCCTGCTCGCCTGCAAATGCTGCCGACGACGAAGGTTCGTTTTGTACTTCTAAGTGATCACTAGAGTGTTACTTTGAAGAGGTGACTTAAGTGGATGGATACAGGTACAGCTCTGCTAATGAACTTCTTGGTCTTTGAACTCAGTTATTAGTCAAGGGTCCACTCAAGTATTCACTCTCCGAAATTCAATGATTTTTGACGACTTTTTTTGTTTCACTTCGAACAATGACTCACATAGAAACACTAACTAAGTTACTTTTCCCTTAAGAGGTCACTTAAAAAGTGTCAAGGGACCATCTATGAGGTTTAAATCCTTTCTTCACTTTTCTATTCTTTGTAACCATGCTTAGAAAAGGTATAGAGGAGAAGTGATCCCTAAAGAGTTTTAAAAAAAAGATATCATTTTTACTCAGCTAATCGATAAAACTTCAGTGATCCGAAATATGGAACCCACGTGGACGTGCCTTCCCACATGCGAAATACTCGTGTCCTCATGCCGATTCCCGATCCGCCGCCCCTTCCTCCGAGAACCTTCCTCGGCGACTCCAACTTCGTCGCTACCAACAGACCTACTGTCCAGGTTTGAATTACCTTATCAACTAATATCGTATCGGTTAAGGACTGGGGCTTTTCCTTTGTAAATCTCTTTTCCGGATTTTCAAATTTTCTGTTTAGGTGCGGCCATTCTCAAAGACGGCCAACCGCAACGACTCGAGGTCGCCGTCGATCGCCGGCAGCGGCAAGGCGAACCGCCGGACGGACGTCGATGCGGAAAAGCTGCGGAATCTGGAGGCGCTGCGTCGGTACGGCCATCGGGTGGCCAACGACTCGGACTCTTGCGGAAGTGGCACCGTCGGCGTCGTCAATCGCGTCAGACAGTCCGACAGGAGATTCGAGAGACCTCATCATGACGCCCTGACCAATCTCACCAATCATAGGTGGGTTTTTCAGAAATTTTGAGTTTGGAAGGCTCTTGTTAGGCTAGGAAGCTAAACAATCAGTGACCTCTTTAGGCAAAGAATCTTCCTCTCAGAGAAGAGGCCATTTTTGCAAGTCGATATTTTTCAGAGACCTGGGCGACTCAATCCAATGCCTCGCTACGAACCTCGACGACTGGCGAACCACGGACGACGGCGTCAGCGCGGCCGTCAGAAGCGGCCGAGAGATCGTCCACGTCGGCGACACCGTCCTCAGCCCGGTGTACAACGACGACGACTACATGACGATGCGGCCGAGGAAGAAGGACGACGGTTGGAATCGCTCCCAAGAACTTCAGAATAACGCAACAACTTCAGAACCGACGTCACAAGCTCCGCCTCCGCTTCCGGCCCACAAGACGGCCCTGATGGAGACTTCTCAGCTCTACGACGATCCGGCGACCGTTTCCATGGCCGGCGACGACGTCTCCAGCGCCATCTGCGACATCGACGGCAGCGACGTCGAGGAGATCGACGCTCATTAGATTCCCCACCTGTTTCTGTAATTATCTTTGAACTTCATGTTTATGTTCTCTTGTTTTCTTTTTTCTTCCCTGTGATATACTGTTTTGGGTAGTGTGCCTTTGGCAAGCTTTTTGATTCACGATTCTAAAAAATCTCTTCTTCACAAAATCGACATACTTCAGGGTCTACACATTGCTTTCCTTTCTCATTAATACCTCTGTATATTTTTCATCCTTTTTGGATCTTGCCTTTTCTCATTTTTATAGGACGAATTGGTACACGACGCATAACTTAATAATGCATTTTCTTCAGTATGACCTAATTGATCTGATTGACCTTTGTTCGAAGGCGAAACCAAACTTTACAGGTATTTCTTTTTTTTATAACGTATAACTTTATTTTTGTTATTTTTGTTATTCTAGCGCTTATGCATTGCATTTTTGGCGATAAATCGTAATTCAAAAAAACTTTATCTTTTTGAGGCTAACTCGAGAAATAGAAAAGAAAAACACTAGATGATACAAGAAGTGAAGAAATTCTGAGCAATTATATCAGGGAGTGGACACTTTAGTTTTTTTCTGCTGTTATCGATTTTTTTTTCTTTCTTAATTACAATCAGTGTCAAAAGAAGGGGGGAATAGAAATCTGTATAATAGTTGGCACTTGGCGACGTCAAAAAGTGAGAAGAAACACATGAATCAACTGAATTAGGTAGGGCGCGTTAAATTTTGAAATATAAATGAAAGGAAAAAGAAAAAAAAGTTCGCTGAAAGGTTCTTTTTGTTCATTTCAAATTGGAATCAAAAAAATCGCGTGGTCCACTGGAATAAGTAATGGCGGAAATAGTCGTGGTGTCACCGGAAGGTTCAGAAAACTCGCTGTTTTTTTTTTTTTGCTTTTTCTCGCGAGGATTCTCGGGATCAACGTCGCCGGCGGTCGTCGAACTGCTGTTCGCGCTTGTAGTTGTACTCTTGCGACGCCTCGCTGCAAAAATATTCGCGTTGGAGCGCAGTTTGTTCAAACGATTGGGCCATTTCAAGTTGACGTCATCAATGACTTCATTAAAAGTAGGCTTTTTGAAGAAGGATGTTGTGAAAACTTGATTAAAATTGATGACGTCACTTTTAATCAAATTTTCCCCTCAAGTAGAACCTCTAAGTTGTATCCATGCATTAAAAAAAGATTTTAATAATGACTCAAAAAAATGCAAGTTAAGTACTCTCTCTAGGGTAGCTAACACCCCTTAAGTAAACTCTTAGCTAGATAATTTTGATTACTCGTGATTCGTGTTAAAAAAAATTTTACATAATCTCCAATATTTTTCAAAATGACGTCATCACAATTCTTTTTTTCAAACTGTGAATTTTCCGAAAAAAAATAAATATAAAATTGCAGAAAGTTCTGTGTTCAAGCTTAACACGCCCAAAATGACTTCATAACTTTTAAATGGATTTCGCGACGCATGAAAGTCATAAGTCGTAGAGAAAAAATCCCAGCCGCAAAAAGTTTCGCACTGGAGCAAAGTTTGCCTAACCACTTGAGCCTACTCAAAAAATTACATCATCACTCGAAAGAGAAAGTTTATTCTTTTTTCGTACTTCTCAACGTTCGATGAATCCCTTGGCAGTTCTAGGAAGTACCAGGGTACGTTTTTCCCAGAACAAGAAAAACATTTTTCGCAATAGATCTTGGTTCCGAGTTATAGAGCTTCAACGTGTGCAAAATGCGCAAATTAGGTCAAAAAAGCGCTATTTTAAGCTTTTGAAGCGTCTTAAGGTAAAAAACGTTCCCTAGTTAGAATTGATTGGAAAAAAAAATTTCTTCTCACTTTTTTTAGTATCTGTTCTTGGGCCTTTCTTAGAACTTTAACGAAACACAGGCGGATTCAGAAGCAGGAAAATCAAATTTTTCAATTCTTCCAAAAGTTTACATCCTCAAAATTTTGGAAAATCTGAAAGATTTTAAAAAACGAACTTGTAATCGACAGGTCGTCCGTCGCGTCCGGCGCGGCGTCCCGAGTTGGCGTGTCTCTCCTTGTTGAAAGTCTCATAGCCTCCTGGAATCTGCTCGGTGCGGTGGTCCTTCTCGTTCCTCAAACAAGAAAAATTCCACTTCTTTCGGTCAGAGGGATCTGCGGAAGAAATTGAGCTAATAACTCTCGATTCTAAACTTACGAACGGCAGAGTGGTGACTAGGGGAAAAGGGTACCCATCCTAATATGATTTCAAGGTCACTAAAGCTCAAGTGGTCCCTATAGCGATTTTTTGTTATTCGTTGTGATTTGAAACTTATGAACGGTTATATAGTAAAGCTTCTCACAGAGTTCTCAAAAAAGCTCCCCTAGAGTGACCACTAACTAAAACACTATAGGGGTCATTTTTGCAAGCTTTAGTGCCTCCTCACGGCGTTCCTAATAAGGTGAGAAAAGGTGAGCGAGTTTCTGAATTTACAAAAAAAAAAGTAAGTGCGCGCTTCGGATAAAAGGACTGTGACGTCACAGCTACCTATCGTTGCAAATTAAACTGAGTATTCAACGAAGAATACGTTTGGCTGCGTACTTGATATTTCAAATTTCGCGCCAAAATTTTTTTGACGTCTCCCCACCCCGTTTGGGAACGCCGTGATCCTATAGAGGGAGCTAAGGTTTGAGTGTAACAATTTCTGTTCAAAGCTAATTTTACTTTTCAATATCGACCAGTTTCAATATGAAACTCCTTACAAGTTCCCATTTGGCATCGGCATAAGCAAAGAGTCGCGGAACTCGGCCTCAAGTCGTCCCATGTCATCGTCGTAGCTGAAAAAGGAAACTTCGAAATGTGCACTTGAACAAAAATTCAAAAAATGCGATTTTTTTTTTGAAGCCTCTTTAAATTCAGCAATTTGTTAATTAACCATCATAATACTTTGAGCAAATTTTGTCACTTTTTCTTTCTTTTAGAAACGGTCAAGTGATTTTATGAGAACTGAACATAGGAAAGGTCGGAAGGACCATTTACGGACCCTTCGAGCGTCCGTTATAGTCAATGTTTCCCGACTTGAGAGGCGAAGGAGGCGGGGCAAGGGGCGGGACGCGTAGCGTGTGCGTTCGCGGTTCGTGGCACGAGTTCAATTCAATTGTCGCCGACTATTTAAAAAGCTCGGTAACCGCTCTTTTTCAATGTTTTCTATTATTTTTAGATGCACACATGAACATAAATAATTAAAAAAGGAATAAAAAAAGCGAAAAACGGGCTTTTCAAAGAGTAGATGGCGGTTGAATTGAACACGTGCCAAGAACCGCAACGCACACGCTACGCGTCCCGCCCCTGCCCCGCCTCCCTCGCCTTTCAAGTCGGGGAACATTGACTATACGAACCCGGCGGTTTCCAACAAACGGTTTCCTTTTTACTGCTATTTTCCGTCCTCTCATCGGCCTTCATCCACCCTTTTTGGACCCTTTTGAGAAACACAAAGTTTTTAAACTGAGAATAATCTTCACCAGCGACTGTGTATGAACCAAAATGTGCTACAGTAATACAATCATCAATAGCAGAGACTTTCTTCTCCCTTTTTCCGGCCTGTCCCTTTCTTCACCCTTTTTTCACAAAGTTTTGAGTCTTTTAACGCACCAAGAAAAATAAGGCTCAATAAAGGCCGCAAAACGGAACCCTGTTAGCGGCCATTTTGCAGTCACCCGTTTTCCGCACTTCGGAAATCCCTTCAACTCACCGTCTAACTTCACGACCGAAGCCGGAGCGGCCGGCGTCATCCCAGTCGGCATAGCTGCGCGACTTGCTCACCGGTCTGAAGTAGTTCTCGTCGCGTTCGCTACTAAAGGAATAATCTCAAATAAGTTACTTCAAACGATTTTTTTCTCTAAAACTACAATAATCCATCCCGACTTGAGAGGCAAAGCTATGAAGATAACCAGCCGTGCTGACGCGGGTGCGCCCGTATTAAATCCGAATAAGCACAGCTGGTAGGACTTTTGGCATTTTTACCACTGCTGAGGTTCCGCTGGGTCTCAGAATTCCGTATAAAAACACAGCTAAGTCATCGATTCTCGTCCCGTTTTTCTCCCGTTTTAGCTCTCAAAAACACGGGTTTAAAACGGGTACACCCGCTGAGACAATAGTATGAAAGGATTGGCTAAGGTGATGCGTTGCGTACGCGGCGCGGCTTTCCTTATTTCAATGGTTTTCCTTTTTTTGATAAAGTTTCAAATCAATTTGAATTTGTATGGTTTTGATCAGGCTTAGTTGAACGAATAAAAATTTGAAAAAAATAAAAAAATAAAAAAATGT
Source organism: Caenorhabditis auriculariae (assembly GCA_904845305.1). NCBI lineage: Eukaryota > Metazoa > Nematoda > Chromadorea > Rhabditida > Rhabditidae > Caenorhabditis > Caenorhabditis auriculariae. The sequence goes on from CAJGYM010000098.1 coordinate 85,464, forward strand.
TTCCTTGATCCCGCCGCATCGCGTACGCAACGCGTCCCCCTTGTCAATTTACCCTTCTCGCATTTCAAGTCGGCAAAAATGGATTATACTCTTTTATGGAATGAACTGAAATCTAATTTAAACTTCACCGTTTTTCCCAAAAAACCTTCGGAATAATAATCTACTGATTCAAAAATTTATTAAGAACATTTCTTCTTCCGCTTTTTTTAAATTTTTGAATTATCAATAATAGGTGAAAAAAAGGTACCGTCTTGGAAGAGTTGGTGGAAACTCGACGAAAGGCGACATTTGCTGGCTGCCGCGACGGTACGAAGAAACAGACCGACGATCGTCCTGGCCGCCGAAAACGTCTCCTGCAACGATTTCTTTGAACTTTTTGATAATATTACGTTATAAATTTGAACAGGAATTTTCTCAGAAAAGTCAAAAATTAAGAAACGAACTTGTCGAGTGACTCTTGTGCATGTTGCGCGATCCGTCACGGTAGTAGGACTCGCGGACCTCGCCATTTGGAACGTATTTCAGTTCGCCGCGGCGCAGCGAGTCCGACAGCGATCCGTAACGAGCGTGGGCGATTCCGCGGTTGAAGTCGTCCTGAAAAATCATGAGTCTGGTTATAAAAATACAAGGTCTTTCTTTCTTTCTTACTATCTTATTTTATTTTTTTTCGCTTCATTTCGTTTAAGTTTTTGGAATTTTAGCCTCTGTCCTTTGTTCTTCAGATTTTCATATTTTCATATTTTCAAATAAAGAAGTTTCCTAGGTTATGAGTAGGTTATGCCGTGTTCAAAGTGTTTCCGCGAAATTCAAAATAGCCATCAGGGAAAAGAAAAAATAGCTTAGTTTTGGAGAGTCAGAGATAATTTTCTGAACACGGCTTTCAGAACTGCCAAAAAAAAAATCAGTCCGCAGCGACTTTTTTGAGTGTCTGCGTCTCTCTGTTCCCTCAGCGGCGAGGTCAGAGAAACAAGAAAACAACACGTCAACATGAGAGGGTAGCCGAGAGACTAGGAGGGCACAGAGAAAAACAGCTGTTTCAAGTTGCGGAAAACGGAGTGTACAAAAAGAAGATGATTTGAGAATCGCAAATTATTTTTTGAAGAGAAGCTCAAATTCTCCTATTTTATCAGTTTTTGATGGGTTTTGTCGTCTTTTTAAGCTCAAGGTCCGCATTCGGAGAAACGGAGTAGAACATTTTTAAACCCTAGTTTGTCCTGGATAGATTTGAATACCAAAAAGTCAAAAATTAGGTAAATTTGTGATAATTATGATGATTTTGAAACTATTTTGGGCCTAAAAAATTAACCTGATAATTTTGTACTTTTTCGCTCTCAACTTCAGATTATGTTTCTCATATTTTTCCTCGAATTTTCAGAAAATCCATTATATCAAATAGACAATTTTCCAACCAAATCCACACCTGGTTGGAGTTCTGATGACGACGAGTGGTCTCGTGACGGTAGTAGGTCTCCTGGCCGCCTGGCACGTAACCGCCTCGGCTCAAGGAGCTGCTACGATGACCTGAAACCGCAAAAATCGAATAAATATTCCGAAAAATCGATGATAAGCAAGCCAAAATAGCATTAAGGAGGAGAGCATGAAGCGCTAGACAGAAATACAAAAAGGAAGAATTCATCGATTTTTTTCTATTTATACCTGGAAAAAAATTTTTTTATATGTTTTTTTCGAACCTTTTTATTAACTTAATTATATTGAGAGCATTTTGATTCTAAAAATTCCGAGCTTGGGATGTTCTCCTGAAATTACATAAGCTAAATTATTCATTTTATGTCCGATCAATTTTTCCCGCCTTATTTTGAGATAGGAGATCGAACTTAGAACTGTTCACTGGATAAGTTGAAAATATTAAATTCTTAGCTTCACGGCGACACCAGCAAACTTATGTTAAAAAAAAACAACGCCAGGCGACGCACACGCGCACTCGTCTCCATGGGGCGCGCTTGCTGTTTTCGCATTTTTTTATTATTTTGTTCATTTTAGTTTAGCTGTGATTTTTTTAGAATATAAATCTTGTGAAAATTTTTCTTCAGCTATTCCTGAATGAATAACAGCCAGAAAATTTATTTTAGTTATAATAAACATTACAATTCGGTTTTGCGCGTCGCTTTATATGCATCGCGTGCACTGCGTACTACACATTTTATTTTCCGCCGTGGATGTGGCGTCGATTTGATGTCGCCGTGAGCTTTTCTACATTCAATGTTAAGCTGTTTCCTGAAAAATTCGTTCTCTCTTTTGAAATTTTCTTCGACCCAAATGTGCTAAAAAGTGAGAAAGTGTTTGAAAAACGCGCCAGACAAAGAGGTGCAGGACAAGACAAGACGACAATACAGTTCATTCGAGACCCTTTTGAATTCGGCCTATGCTCCTTTAAACACCGCAGAAAGCCTTCACGAATGAACTATACGGATAAAAGTGCGACAACACGTACGATGCTCGCGACGAGCCTCGTCGGCGGCCTCGTAGGCCTCGCGGACGACTTTGTCCATCTCCTCGTTGGTCATCGCCCTGTCGGATTCGCGGACGATGGTGCGACGCGGCAACGACGCGTATCGGAACTCTGTACACATATCAAAGAACCATCAACCAACCGAAACCAAGAAACGGAAAAAATATGTATAGTCGATTCCGCGCCAGCTCTTCACGTTTTTTTAGTCAGGATATCGTCTAATTTTAGGTCTTGAAGCGAAAAGCTCTGTATACTGTAGTTTTTCCTATATTTTCTTCTGTTCAAAAAGTCACAAAATTATGGCGGGGAATCCACCATAATGACCCATAACCAAACAAACCATTGTAAATAAAGTGATTGTTTAAAAAAAATATATAGTCCATTCCGCGCCAGCTTGTAACGTTTTCTTCGTCAAAATACCGTATGCGCGAAAGACCTGTGGATACTGCAGTTTTACCTATTTTTTTTTCTTTTCAAAAAGTGACAAACTTGCGGGGAATCCACCATATTGACCCATAACCAAACGAACCATTGTAAATAAATTGATTTTTCGCAAAAATGACCAGAAACAGGTAACATTTCTCACCGGCATGGTATCCATTCGTGTTGTAGCCACCGCTCTCCCATCCAGAATGATGTCTTGAGGAAGAATGATGACGGCTTCGGCGCTCCTTCTTCTCGCGTCTTTGAACGCGACGTTCCACCTGAATTCTTAAAGGTTGAAGGGTTCTTTGTACAAGAAAAGGTAATAATTGGACTCCGTACCCTTGCAAATAATTTTATAGTCGATTAAACTAGAAACATCAGAGTGACCCCTATAGGGGTAGCCTTGAAGGTTCCCCCCCTCTAGAGATATCTTTACCTCCCCTATAGGTAGCCCTAATGCTTGCAAAAGGGGTCACTATAGGAAAATTATGACACTGTTTATTTTTACAGACCTATGGGAAGTATTTTGCTGCAAAAAATCAACATATTGGCCTTTTTGAATGAAAAAACACTTCGAGAGGAGTAATATTGACCCTTGATGGATCACCTTATTTGTACCCTAAAGAGGCGTTTTTCCCTAGCCCCTATAGGGACCGCTCTGGCGATTCTAAGCACGCCTGACTTGTGCCATCGAAAAATGGTCCTGACCCGGGAAAAAAAAGAGACCGCTTGGCTGATGGAGACCACAGGCACTCCCAAGCTAGCCATGAATCGGTCATATTTTAGAAACGCCAGGGTGGTCCCTAAAGGGGTTAAGGGAAAACAGCCCTTAAAACAGTGCTCCCTAGAGTGTAAATTTTAGGTGGTCCCTAGAGGGGAACCTTCAATTGCCCGCACTGTTGCTTCTCAAGAAACCACTCCAGGGTTTTCAAAAAAAAAAAAGGGAAAAACTTTTTTTCAAGCTCTTCAAGGATCAAATGTTCAACGTTACCAATAATTCCTGTTTCTAGATATCTATTTGTTCAAATAAAGTGAAATGGCTTTTAATTCGAATGCACACCTAAAACATAATTTCTGCTTATTGAAAAAGTACATTTAGTGAAAAATTTTCATTTTTGTTTGAAACAGTAGTTTGAAGAAAAATATCGAATTGCTCTAATAAATTTTTAGTTTAAAAATAGAGACGAAACACAGGACAAAATCTGAAAATCCAATGTAATTTTTTTGATTTTTCCGATGAATATCTAAATTTATTCAAATTTTATTTTTTTATTCTCCTACCTCCTCGGTGCGTCGCGTCTCTTCGAAGCGCTGCACGGTCTCGGTGACGGTCGGCTGAAAAAAATAAATATTTTTCAAACTTTTTTTCCTATTTTAATATCTTTTTTTAAAATATTTTTTTCCAAGTTTCAATAATTATAGCGGAGCCGTAGCAGAGGGGAAAGCACACGCAAATCAACTCACTTTTGATTCCGACGGAATTTTTCAATTAGTTCAAGTGCGCTCTTTTGAACAGGGTTTCTGATTGGCTGGCCACGCCCCTCTTATTTCAAGGCGTGGCAAGATATGTAGAAGCGGACTTTTGAAGCTTGATAAGGTATAGGAAAACTTTTTTTTTTGATTTTTGATCCAGACTGGGATTTTGAAAAATGAGCTTATAATTGTTATTGTGTTAGATCATGAAGCCAGTCAAATGCGCTCTACCGAACAGCTAGCCACGCCCCTTTTTGCTCTCTTCGAGGCGTGACAAGCCATTCAGAAGCGAACTTTATTGGAGGCTCGAAAAAAGTGAAAAACATGGGATTTTTTCAAACTAAAATCATTAACCATTCAATTGCGCTCTACCGAAAAGCGTTTCTGACAAGCTGGCCCCGCCCCTTTTTGCTAACTTCGAGGCGTGACAAGCCATTCAGAAGCGGAATTCATTGAAGGCTCGAAAAAGGTGAAAAGCCTGGGATTTTTTCGAACTAAAAAATGAAACTTGATGGGTTTCATTATTCAATCATCAATCTGTTCAATTGCGCTCTACCGAACAGCGTTTCTGATTGGCTAGCCCCGCCCCTTTTCGCTCACTTTAAGGCGTGACAAGCCTTTCATGAGCAGAATTTATGGAAGGAAGACCGTGTGATTTTCGAAAAGCCTAAAATGAAGACCTTGGCGACGTTGCTGGTGCTTCTGGAGTAGGACTTGACGACCTGAGAGTTTTCCTGCGGGTACAGAAGTTGCTCACGGCTCTCGAGCTCACGACGTTTCATGATGCTCCGCGGTTTCTCATCCTGAAAATCACACATTTAGGAGAAAGTTTCAAAATCGTGTTCATCAACTTTTCCTGGAATGGCGAGTTTGAAGGTCAAAAAACATAGAAAAAATAATTGAAAAAAAAATTTTCTGGAAAAATTGTAAAAATATCAATCTGATCCCGTTTTCAAAGTAATTTCGGTAAAAAAAAAATAAGTTCTGCACTGTACTTCACAATATGTGACTTTTACGCGGGAATTTGAAATTTCCGTAAAAAATGAGATAATAAATTCAAAATTTGGAGCTCGTACATCGTTGCTACAACGTTGCGGGACCCAATCTTTTTCCAACGACCAAATGTTTTTTTTTAATTCGGCCCAAAACGTTCAGTTCACTTTTCCTTTGTTTCATCTCTTTTTCGTGATTTTTTAAAAAATCAATATTGCTGAAAAATGAAGCCTGGATGAACTAAAATCACCTTTTAATTCAAAGTTTAATGAACAGTTTGAAACCTATTTCATTCCTCTTTTTCAAACTCGTCATTCCAGGAAAACAAAAATCAATCCAAATGATACAAAAACGTGACAAAAAAATGCTCGAAAACACCGTTCCCATTCAATTTTCCCATGCAGTTCCATTATTTAGTCGAAAGAAAAAAACGAGGAAAATTTTTTTTGTTTAAAAAAATAAATATTAAAAAAAATCGTCGTTTCATATCGACTATATATCATACAGAACTGATCAAAACGAATCTTTGAAAAAAAAAACTTTTTTTTGGTTTCATTGTTTTAGTAACTTCGTGGAGTAATTTGAGCATAATAAAAAAATAAAATAAAATCATCCGAAAAAAATTATGGAAATTCCAAATGAAATGAATCAACAGAAAGGCTGAAATTTTCAAATTTATGCTTTCTCAGAAGCTGTAAAGTGACTTTTCTTTCAAAATGTTTTGAGTTTTGATTTTGACCAGTTCTGTACATGTTAGTGTTAGTGTTGCTCGTTTTGGGAGTCAGACAAACCGTGTTGGAGGTCGAGTGTATGGGAGACTGGCAAAAAATGGCTGTATTTATTCATTTTTTTTTTGTTATATCTTCTACACTTGAAAGTGCGCTCTAACGAAATTTTCTATATATAGTCCTTCAGCCTCAATGTTAAAGCTCTCGACTGTCTGCGTCTCTCAGTTCTCTCGCCGGCGAGGCCAGAGAAACGGGAAAATAGGGCGTCAAAATGAGAGGGTCGCCGAGAGACGAGGAGGGGGCAGAGAAGTCCCGTCAGAAAAGGACGATATATGATAAAATTCTAGAAATATCTTTCTATCTCTGGTTTCATAATTGTGAAATAAAAATGTACAAAAATCTTCAAAACACGCTGAAAAAGTCTCAGCATGAGAAATATTTAAATTTTTTTGAAAACGGACTTTTCAGAGTTTCAGCGACACCACTTTCAGGCGGAAAAAAATTTGAAGCTTGCGTTTTTGGAAATTTGAAATTTAAAATAATATTTTTCAGCCTTAGGATCATTCTCTAGGTTATTAGAAGGTCTTTTGGCCAGTTTAAAAAAACATAAGGTTTAAAGATTTTCTTGTAAGTAAATACAACTTTTCTGATATTTTTTCTGAAAAGCTGTCTGGGTTTTTGTTTATCAATAGAGGTCATAACTTCAAATTCCAAGCCAGGTACCAAAGATGAATCGAGAAGTCGATACAAATAGATACCGGGTAGCAACTTTTGAAAAAGTCGATCGGCGTATGGAAATCGGTGGTCGTTTGTATGCGACCGGGTACTATCTCTATGGTACCTGGGTCGGAGGTCGATGCAAGTAGCTACCGGGTAGATACCTGACATTTGCGATTACTACCGGAAAGTCTGGAATTGCTTCCCGGATCGTTTATTTTTGTTTCAGCTTTATCCAATAAGACCCTGAAAGGCTTATGAAGGTGTAAAAAACACGGATGCTAAATAAACGACAGATGTTCCAGCGAGTGGCAATCGCGAATTTCAGGTCCCCGGTAGCATCCAGATACCGATCAGGTACTATTTAGGTATCATACATAGGGACCGCAAGGCCACACCCCTCGCTGACCAAAAAACGTCGTATATTTCGTTGCATTTTTGACATTTCATTGTTGTTTATGCAGTTTCTCTGAACCGTTTTGGGAAAAAATTGAGGGAAACATACAATCGGCTATTCTCTACAATTCTACATAGAAGAAATAGCTGTAAATAAAAAAAGGATCGGTTAAAATGACGTTTTTTCGCGACGCCTTTGTGGGAAAAAGTGGAAAAACGTTGAATACTTACAATCCCGCACGTAGGCAAGTTATTTTTTTTTCTTATTTTGTTAAGCATGTAAAAAAATACACCATATAAGTAAAAAAATAGAAAGATTCCTGCTTGTGCTTTCAAGTATCGAAGCGTCGGAAAATCGCAACTTTCGAAATTCGGGAACTTTGGCATTTTTCCGCGAAACATCGTAAAAATTTTTTTGAACTGTTCTCTATAAACTTTTTGAACATTTTTAAAAAAATAAAAAAACAAAACTTTCATTCCAACCTTAATTTTTAAAAAAATAAGTTTTGATTTTCGATTTTTTTGAAACACTTGGAAAAGTGTTTTAGCCGTCGTAGGCAAATTATTTTTTTTCTTATTTTGGTTTGATTTACTTTTTTCTTCAACATAGTCAAAAATTAAAAAAATCCTGCTTGTGCTTTCAAAATTTGATTCATTCGAACAATAAAAACAGCGTCCTGCATTTGCGCGTTGGCGAAATTGTGCATTCACCGACCCACAAAAATTCCGAATTCGCGATGTTTTCAAAGCAAAAATAGCGTAAAACTTTTTTGAAATGAGTCAAAACGTTCAGTAATGTAATTCGGAAAACAAAATAGAGCTTAACATGCTTTTCCAGAACAAAAAAATTATTTTAGTCTCGCCAAACTCCCACTATCCGGATTCCACTGGAAAACACGTTCAAAGTCGGGATATTCACCTGAATAAGACATAAAAGTGGATTTTAATGAGTTGAGCGCGTTTAAAAGTGCTGTATTGCTACAAGAATGGTTATAAAAGTCATTAATAATTAATTTATTGGTGTTTCTATGGATTCACAACCTTTTATTGGTTCCGAATTCTGTATCGAATCTTGTTTCAGGGAGATTTTGCGTTTATCCATGCTTCCTAATGATATTTTTAACAGTTTTTGAACATCAAAAGCATTGAAAACTCCGTAAATATTAATTTTGCTTTTTTTGCCGTTGAAAAATCGTTCAACTTATTCTTTTTCAGTGTTTATTTTTTTGCTGGTCCTCATCTTTGGACATTGTTCTATCATTTCCAATAATGAAAAAAACTATCATTAGTGTGTTTTTAGTGCGAAAAAAATTAACAAGAAACTTTTTTTCTCTAATTTTTTTACTGGTGTTTGAGAGCGCGCCGCACCCTTGCAACGCCCAATTTTTTCGCGACCTCGACCAAATTTTCTACAGAGAATTGAAATCGCGAAACGCGCGCTTTAATGGCTGTAACTTCGTTCAGAGTCAATATTTTTCCAAGATCTCTTTTTTTAAAAGTTGCCAGGACTATGAAGTACACGGTCATATGAAAATCATTTAAATCTGATGGTTTCTAGAAAACTGCCTGCGGTCCCTAATCATACAGATACCAGGTCACATACAAATTACCACCGATAACAATCCCATAGACATCCCGATTCGCCAGTGAAAGTTTGTTTCCAAAATGTTCCTTGAAAACCCTTCAAGAACAGCCATTTTCTGCCAGTACTTTCCGTCCCCTGGATTTCAACCTGAATGTGGATGATGGCCGGCTGCAAGGTCGGCAGCGAGGCGTAGCGCTGTTCGTAGCGTTCCTCGCGGACCTCGTCGTAGCGTTTTGGAGGCGGCGGGGGTTCTCGACGCGGCGGAACCGCCTACCAATCAAACAACCGTGTGCAAAACCCGTGTACTTTTTGCGGTTTTAACTTTTTTTTTTTGTACAACTACACTTGAGGGCTGTGCCTAAGTTTATAGAAAACTGGAAAAATTGAAAAAAAATCTGAAAATTATTCAAAAATCCATGCTGAAGCTCTTGAACAATTTGAATCTTATGTTAGTTTTTTTTTTCTACGGGGAAAAGTTTTAGTGACCACTTTAGGGTTTTGAGGTTATAGTGGCCACTTAAGTGACTAAAATTCAGTGCCTTCTTTAGGAGTCTAAGTACTAATAAACCACTGAAAACTACTAAAGTGGCCACTAAGAAGTGAATAGTGATGCTTCTAGTGGTCACTTTAGTGTCCCCTCCAAATAAGATTTAAGGGACTTCTTAAGTGGTCACTAGAGCTCTTTCCAGTCATTTTTGAAAAAAATTTCAACCTTATGGCACCCGAAAAAGTCGTCAGGGTACCCATTTTTTTCTAAAAATATACCTGTTTTTTTAAAAATCTCAATGGAAAAATTCGATTTCCTCAATCTATTTTTTTCACCCCTCAAGTTGTAAAAAAATCGATTAATTTTCCAAAAATATACCAAGTTTACTTAAAAAAATTGACAAAAAAATCATTCATAATCTATTTTTTTGCACAGCCCTCAAAAAACCCGAAAAAGGTGCAAATCATTCCAATTCATTCCATTCCATTCCCAACCGCGTGTCCCCATTCAAAGGTACCATTTTTTTTGTTAATCGATTAGTGCATCTATGTGAGTTGAAGCAAGTTGAAACAGAAAAAGAAAAGAAAAAGCGATTGTTTGGTGGGAAAACCTTGAGAATGTCATCGCGGGCGCCGTTCATGCTCACGATTGAACGGGGCGAAAAAGAATGGGTCGAGAATTGCCACGTCGCCGTCGAAACGTCCTGAAAGCGACGCTTTTTTCGACTCGGGTTAGTTGAAAATAAAATCGTGATTTTTTTCTAGTCGAAAAATCGTTAGACACTGCAGATGATAATATATTCTCACGGCAAAAATAATGACGAGGGATTTCTTTGGCCGCCGAACGAAACTTTGCTTAAGTGTACCCTAGGAGCTCCTGATTTCATAAAAAGAAAAAATTCTAGAAATTGATTATTTTTTTTTTCGGTTAAAAACGCTTCAATGGCTTGAAATAGCGCCTTTTTTGTCGAAATTAGCGTATTTTTAGCAAAATTTAAAGCTTCATAAACCGAAAAAAAAAATCTACTGTGGGAAATTTTTTTCTCGTTTTGGAATCGTAAGGTCCCGAAGTACATTTCAACCCAGTTCCATCAAAATGTGGTAGCCAAAAAACGTCCCTTGTGAGATATTAACACGCAGAAAAAAAAAATCGGACAAAATCAGCTTCTGAAAAAAAGTCTAGGCGACAATTTCCGAAATAAATTAGGCTTTTTAATTGAAAACTTTTTTTGGAAGAGACAACTCGGAAAAAAGTAAACTTGCAAGAATATTGATCTTATTTATTCAACGTTTGAAACGTAGGTAGCTTTGGTGAAACATCCAACAGCTAAGTTTAAATAAATAAATTTATTGAAATTTCGCAAGTCTTTCGGAAAGTTAAATTACAGCGCTAAAAAACCCCCTTAAAAAAACAAAGCTTTGTTTTTTTAGATGATTTTGTTTCTCTGACGCGCTTCTCAGCAACTCACTTAAGAGGGTGGCACCGCTAAAGTGGTCACTAGAAATGCTCAGAAAAGTCCTGTGCGCCTCCGGTTAGCGTTACCATGATCTAAAGAATCGAAAAAAAGGAAATTAAAAAATTATCAATAGAGCGCACTAGTGCATAAGCTCTGAATTTTCCGAGGCTGATTTTTCAACATCATTTTTTTCTTCTGCGAATTAATATTTCTTTCACACTTCTAGTCAAACCGTTAGAAGTGTACTGTGTCCGCTTTGCATCGAAAATGACAAGAATAAATGGAACAGGAGCCGAAAAATTGGAGAAAGGGGAAAAACCAAAAAGTTTTATCGATCTTTTAAAAAGTGCAGAAAAGCTTTGTAAAATGTATTTCTTGAGATTTAATTTACGGAAACCTTCAAAGGGTTAGAATAGGTCCAGAAGTGGTCAAAAATGATTAATTTTGATAATAAAAACATGAAAACATTGAAAAGTTTAAGTTCGAGATCTAAAAAAGGTCTTATTGTAGAAATTTTCGTTGCGATTCTAACAGACGACTTGAAATCGCGAGAAAAATAAAGTGCAAACTTTAAATGAGTGAAATAACAGTAAAATGACCCAAAAAACTCAAAAAAAAAATGCTCTATGGACACATGCGCTTTTTGGGATTTTATCAAAAATGATAGTCCATTTACGGTTGGCTTGAGGTAAAGAAAATTGTCTAAAGATTTCTTTTTGAAACACGAATTTTTTGAGATTTCGAGTAAACTGTTAGAATTAGAATGGAAAGGTCTCAAAATTTCACAATATATTCTTTTTTGTTTGAAATTTTTGTATGATAAAGCTTCTAGGGTCTTAGAATTGACCTTAAAATTTCTATGATCTTATAATTAGAACCTTAGAATCTTCTAGGGTTTTAGAATTGACCTTTAGAAAAATTCCAAAACTCAAAAGCTCTTCTGCACCTTCCTCAAGGCCTCTAAAATTACTTCTCGGCCTAGGAATATTCACCGTGACGTAGCCGGATCGGTCCTGGTCCCTGGCCGAGGTCGTCGTGTCGACAGAGTTCCGGGACTCGAGCAGTTCTCGGACTTGGTCCTAAAAGGTGGTAGTGGCGGCGAGAAGCAAAACGGTTAAAAGCCAAGAAAAAGTTCTAACAAGGGAGGCCATTTTACTTTTTTGTTTGAAATTTTCTGAAATTTTGCTCAAACATTCTTTGAAGCTCTAGATTAGGATATAGATTTTCAGAAGATCGCTAAAGTTTTTTTTTTAAGAAGTTCTGAAATATGGAACTTAAGCTTAAATGGATTTATATCTTTAAACTCTTATGCGTATAACGAAGTGGTCAGAAAAAAAGGAGATTATTTAAAATCACAAAGCTTAAATTTCCTTTCGAATTTCTCAACATGAGCAATAAATGGTGCAAAAAGTCGTATTTTTTTCAAGAAAAAAATTATTTTTTCCTGACCTTTCTGGAATTTCAAAAAGCATAATTTTAGAGAAAAATGAGGTTCCAGACAATCTATTTGAATTCATACAAAAGTCACTACTATCGAAAAAAAAAATCACTTCAAAAAAGTCTTCTCCCGCCAAAACTGCATTTTGGAGCAAGGTTGCTCCATGGACAAAAAGTATTTTTTTCCTTTATTTTTTTCTTCTATCGCTCACATGAAACTTTTTGTCATGAAAGCTTCCAATGGGTATACATAGCTTGTTAAATTTTGGCCTATTGGATTACGGTAAGAAAATCTGTGTACACCGATTTTTCCGAGTCGAAAACGTACAAAATTTCCATTAAAAGTATGAAAATGCAACGAAAAAGCTTTAAAACCTTGAAAAATCTCTCTTTTCCACCTCCAAAGATTTTTTGGGCAAACTTCAGAAAACTCTAAGCCAAGGTAAAACTACCCTCCTTGTAGGGAAAGCTCCAGAAACCTTAAATTGAGCTGGCAGAGGCTCGGGATTCTGTTTGACGATCTCCGAGTCGATGAGCTTATACTGGGACCTGAGGGCCTTGCTCCGCTCGGACAGCTCCTCGTTCTTCCGGGCCAGCTCGTCCAGCTCCGTCGTCTGATGTTCTCTTTCAAGTAGGTCAAAGAAACCAAGGTCGAAGCGTTACCAAACCGATTAGTCTCATCAAAATAAAGACGGTCAATAAGCTTTGTACCCGAATGGAAACACAAACCCATGAAAAAATACCTTTAAATACCCAAAAAAGAAAAAAAAAGGTGACTCACCGGTGGTGGTTTGTTGGCCTCCTGAAAAATGGAAAATTTGAATAGATGAAAAGGAAATTTGTGACAGAAATGTGCAAAGCTTGAAAGACGGACATTTGGAAGCACATAGAACAAGAAAGTGACATGCAGGGAACGAGAGACCCGGGGAAATTTCGACAAAAATGGTCAAGGTCTGGGGAATGTTAATGAGATTGCCTGAAGAGTGATTGGAAATAAAAGAATCTTCTCAATAACTTGAAAAATGAAGACATTGAGAAGGTTCTTCCATTTTGAGAAAGTGGGTTTTTGAAGGTAGAGTTGGAAACTTTGAAAGAAAAATCATATCCTACCAGGTATGAGAAAATGCGCTCCACTGACAATAATGAATTTTTCTTTCTCCTATAGTCTATTCACGGTTAGCTCAAGACGCGAAGGGCGTGGTTTGTCTGCACTCTCCACTAACCAAGCACTATCTCCTTTTTTCGTGTCAGGACCATTTTGTCGATGGCTCAAGCCAACCATGAATCAGCCAAAGAGGTCTCAAAGCGAAAAACCTTTTTCAAAATTTCATTTAAGGTCAAAAGGATGTCAGCCTCCAAAACGATGTCCTTTAAGAGTCATTTTAAAGAAAAACGTGGAAAAAATCAGTTTCTATCTATTTTATCAGTGGAGCGCACATTCCACAAATTGCTCAAAATCTCTTTTCAGCTCTTTTTTCCAAAAACCCACGGAATATTCAAACTTCTTTTTCTTCAAACATACCTCTCAATCCGCGCCAAACTATCCAGTGAACTTCAGCAATATTTGTTTCCAGTCAAAAAGTCGGCGAACTTTTTTTCCAATTGGCAGTGATTTCGAAGAAGTAATGTCAGAAAGTAGAATAATATTTGTAGTCGGTCGATATGAAGAATAAGTTAGAAAAAGGCGTTTTTGCAGTTGAATGAAACGGAAGGGCTTCAGAGGAATCGAGGGTTGGGACTGTGGCGGGCCGAGTGGGTTCGCGATGGGGCGCGGGAGGCCTGGGGCGTCGGATGGAGTCGTTGGGTCGACTCGGCCACGTTCCGGATCATCTTCTTCGTGTTGCCCGGCGAGGGCGACGTCGCCCGCATGTCTGGCGTCGGGTCCGTCAGCTGAAAATTAATTATTTTGGAAAATGAGGGTCCGGAAGTTTTTATCACAGATAAGCCCTGAGATAAGCGATTTACAGTGGGCACGAAAAATTCATGTTGCTTTAAACGAGCTCATACTTATATTACAACAACTACAGATGTATTAAAAAAACTTTTTGAACAAGGTTTTGTAAGGCTCCGCCCCTTTTGAGGATTACTGTAGCCGAAATACGAAAAAAATCTAACTTTCTCCGTGGTCCAAATCAAATGAACCTTTTTTTTAAACGAAAGAAAGATGATGCCTGAATGAACACTTTTATAAATTTCCCTTTGCTGTTTTTTTAAAGAACCTATCTATTGAAAAATAGTTAGATAAAAATAGATAAAGGTAGGAATTTATACTTAAAAACCAGAAGATATTTCTCAACTACCTCAATACGACAGACTGTCTTGAGCAGACGTGTAAATAAATCATATCATTTTTTCAATTCATTTTCGCCCATAATATCCCTCAAGAGCTTCAAAAATTCCCTAAAACCGACCCTGTAGCCTGGCGGCAACGCCGGAGGAACATAAGGTCGTGCCCGGTCATAGGCGTAAGGCGTCGGACTCGGCGCCGTGGCTCTGGCGATGAAGTTGCGAGCTCGCGACGCTCCGGGCGTTGTCGGCCTCGGCTGCGGCGACAGTGGAATGGTGGAAGCTGCCCGCGACGGTCCACGCGAGTCGAGTCGCGAGTCGCCGCGATTCCTTCGTTCGCTCCGGTGTGACGTCATCGGCGGCGTGTCTATCCGCGTCGACGCTACCGAGTTGCGTCGGGACATCTGCAAACATTTTTTTGGGTTATGAAAGTTAAATAAAAAAATAAATGATCTACAACTTTTTTTCTTAATTTTTTTAGGCCTTGTTCTTTTTTTGATTTTTTTCCCCCTTTTATAAAATTTTTAATTTAAAAAGAATACCATAGTTCGTTTTTTGGGACTTGAAAGGAAAGGGAATTTCTGCGCCCTCCTTGTCTCGGCCACTCTCTCACTTTGACGTGCTATTTACATGTTTCTCTGAGCTTGTCGGTGAGAGAACAGAGAGACGCAGACACTTGGAAACTGTCAAGTCGCGGTGAATGGACTTTAGAAAATTTTTACTATTTCGTTGTAAAGCCCTCCAGTCACATGTACATTGCAAAAAAGTTCCATTTTCAGCGTTACAAAATTTTTTCAATTTTTCTTTCAAATAAAAATTTTTTTGAGTAAAAAATAGAGCTCTATCCCTACAGTACGTCTCCTAAACCTTCGTCAAAAATATAGAAAATAGCCGTTTCAAGCCACTTTCTTCAGGTTACCCAACCTGCTGATGCTGGGGATGATGTCGATACTGCTGCTGCGGGTTGTCGTGCCGCGACAACGACCGCGGTTGTGCCGGGGGCGGCGGCGGGGGCGGCGGAAGCGGCTGAGCCTCGTAGTCCGGCAGCGGATAGTGGGGCTGCTGAAACGACCACTGCACACAAAACACACAGCACGAAGCCTCTTTTTATAGAATCCAGAATGAGAGAACCCAAGTGAAAAGCTAGTAAATGAGCACTCTAGGGGCAAGAAAAACCAATAGGAGAAGCGCGCAAATGAAGCAAAAGCCCGGTGTTTTCGATTATTTTTTGATTTATCTTTTTCTTGAATTGATTTCTAGTTTTCCCGACTAACACTTTCGACGCTGCTCGTTCGTTGGTGCGATCTTTGCTGGGCGCTATTTTCGAACTGGGAAAGGCGTCGGCGGACGTCGACGTGTCGTGGCATTTCCTGAACATGAAAAGTTCCGTATTTATTTTTCTCTGTTTTTTGCAACTTCTTGAGCTTGAAAAATCTAAAACTTCAATGATTCATTGACTTGGCTTGTCTGCGTCTCTTTTCCCTCGTCTTCTAGGTCACAGAACCATGAAAATAGTAGAGTATCAACGAGGAAGAAGAGAGTGCAGAGACATCATATTTTTCGGCATGCTATAAAGTACGGGCGTTTACAAAATGCGACCGGCGCTTTTTTTTGTATTTTTTTCTATCTTTCCTTTTGAAGAAAACTATTCAAAAAAGTACTACGACGAAATTTATGAATTCACTATGATTAATTTTTTTCTTTAATTGCTCTAACAACTTTGGCTTCTTATTAGGAGCTTCTAAAACGATTTCATACAGTTCATGAGTCTGTAAAAAAACCGGAAATAAGGTGAAAAAAATTGACTACGTGAAAAAAAATAAATCTTGAAAAGTGGTTTAATAAAAGATACTATCAAAAATACATGAAAGACATCACTACACGGATCAGAAGTCTATCGAAAAATTAGAATTTTGTTTAATTTCAAAAATAATGAATATTCAAAACACGCACGTATTTTTATAAATTTGCAGTGGAGCACAAAAAAAGGGGTCGCACCGGTCGTATTTTGTAAACGCTCGTACTTTATAGCATCCCATTTTTTCCAAAATGATCAGAAAACAGCTACACATGAAATTTGAAAATCATTGTTTGAAACGGTAATGCTCCACATCTTTTCTCGATTTTTCGAAATTGTAATAATTTTTCATTTTTTTGTTTTTTTAAAAAAAGCTTTTTGAGGGCCCTACTACAAACTAGATACGTCAAAAATTTTCTTTTTTCATAAAACTTTCATTGTATTATGGAAGTAGGAAAGTAAAAAGACAGCGAAAACCCATCAAAACCAGGAATAATAGAATTCTTAGAGACTGATCTTTTATTTTTCGGAAACTGAAAGTTGACACTACCTCCCTGAGACTAAAACTTGTATTACTTTGGCCAAAACTACCTCCCGGAGGTTGAAAATTGAATTTATCACTAATTTTCCAAAATTTTCGGGAGCCAACCCCTCCTCCCGGGCAGTATGAGTTCTGTACTTGCCCATCTACGGTAAGTACTTTATCTGGCCGAACCGACACCGACCTTGGAGACGAGTTGGGAGCTGTGAGGCGGGAGCTCGTAGATCTTCTCCCAGTCGGGGACGGCCCTCAGGTCGTGCTCGCTGCTGTGCATCATCTCCCGACGGGTCCGTTCGGACAGGCCGGCGTCGAGTCGATGGTAGTTCCTCTGGTGGAGAACTTCGACCCGTTCGTCTTCCTGCGGCACCGAGGGCGTCAGAAGGCCTTGTGCCGAGGCGGCGCGTCTTTTGACGATCTGGAAAGTCCAAGAAATGAAAAATAATCGTAGGAAACGTTTTTCTTTTTTGAAATTTGAATTTTGATACTCTACGAGAAACCCCCCTCACTTAGACTGTAAAAAAATGTGCTCAAAAAGCCTTGTGATGGTCTTTAAAGTCACTTACCCGTTTTACCTATGCTATCTTTATTTTTTTCTTTCTTTGTATCATATTCCTTGTCTCACCCCTTGAAGTACTCTGACCTCTCACCGTAGGAAAATCAGACTCTTTCAAATCATTCATACTTTTGAATGATAATCCGGAAGATTCTCAAAATTTTCGGAGATGCCTCTAGTAGGACTGTAAAACTGAATGTCAGAAGCTAAAATCTACGAATGTTCAGCTATTTTTTGTAGTTTGATAGAAAAAGAAGGCTTTGAAAATGATTTACCTTGATGGCATTCGGGGCATGGGGGAAGAATCCGCCGCTCGGCGCGTGTCTTTCTTTCCGGAAGGCTGGCTTGGGTCGATGGCTACCGTCGGGCGAAGGCTAGAAAAAAAAACCTTTCTTTTTTCAATCATAATAATATCCTTGTCAGAAAAATCAAGTAGTCTTAATTATTACATCCAATGTAAAAAATAATATCGCAACGATAGTAACGTTATACCGCGGGGAAACACCGAAAAATATCGTTCGCGACATCGCAAAAGTCTCGCGCTATATCGCCCTCCAATAAATTTAGTTTAACTATTTTTTTCTTTCATTCGATTGATTTCAATATAAAAAGTCAAAAAAAACTAAGCAAAAAAATTCTTCAATCTTATAAACGATATCGCAGAAAATATCCTTGGCTATATCGCCTGAGGCCCTCTACAATAGAGTAAGTTACATATTGGGTGTTGGGGAAGGGAAATAATTCACAAAAGACGATGAAGTGTCCATAAAAAAATCTTGAAAGGAAAAAAAAATTTAAAAAGATACATAGCGTTTTTAAAGGTCCTTCTTCGCACCAAAACGTGTCAAGACCAACGCTAAAACATTATCCTGCCCAAAAAAGCCCGAGAAACTTTCGCTCTCATGGAAAATTTCAATTCAACTCTCACTGAAAATATTCCCGAAAAATAGAACTACTCACTTTTTCAAAACAACTATGAATTCTCGTAATTTAAACGAAAATTCATTGCAGGTAGGTTCCAAAGTTGAATATTATATTAAAAAGGCATGTTATAAAGTACGAGCGTTTGAAAAATATGATTAGGAAAAAAACGGTTATTTTTTTGTGCCTTATCGAATAATAATTTTTAAAAAAACGGACTTAATCTCAACTTTTTTTCAATTTTTGGGTTTTTTTCAATTTTTTTACCATTACAACCCTTAAAAAGTGAATTTGAATTATCACTACGAATGAATTCATAAATCTATTATAATAATTATTTCCCAAAGAAAGTGATGAAAATGGTCCCATCCCCAAGGAAAATAATATTGTCCCATGCTGATGATGTTACCCAGCCGTGCTGCTTTTAATTTTTTTTTTCTTTTATTGAGGTACTCTACTTTCATCTGCTCCCACAGCAATAACAATAAATTTAAAGCGTGACCTAGATTCGAAAGACGCTTCGCGAACGCACGCAGCGGAACAACGGAATGTCGTTCCGTGAAACTTCAAGTCGTGGCACACAGACTATACCTACTTTCTTGCACCCATTGTTACCCTGCTACAGCCCAACTGAAACTCAGATAGCCTCAAAAAAAAAACGCTACAATAAGGATACACCCTCTGAGGCCTGGCCACCATGTGATTTGCATGAAAACCAACCTGGATGACATATTTGGTCTGTCGCTTGGCGGGCTCGTCGAGCGGTCCGGCCCCG
The DNA here is from genome assembly GCA_904845305.1 of Caenorhabditis auriculariae. Lineage (NCBI taxonomy): Eukaryota > Metazoa > Nematoda > Chromadorea > Rhabditida > Rhabditidae > Caenorhabditis > Caenorhabditis auriculariae. Next base: position 104,506 of record CAJGYM010000098.1, read on the forward strand.
TGGCCCCGTCGTGGCGACGCCGGCGGACTGCTCACCGGCGTGAAGTTCTTGTGTTCCCTCTTGTAGCCGGGGTCGTTGACCACCGGCGTCCATTTGTACTCGTCGCCTTGGACCGGATAATCGGTCGGTTCCATCGTCGGCTCCACGGAAATGGGCCTTCTCAGCGTCGGCCACACGTAGGGCTTCTCCGGCGGCGGCTGCCAACGTTTTCCGGTTCTTTGGATCTGCGGCGAGTCTTCTGGCTTCTCGACGAACGCTTCACGTCGCTGAAATTTCTCGATCGTACAGTCTACTTCCAAACGTTGGATTAGGCTGTGAGAGTACTTAAGTGAACACACTGTAACCGAAAAGAGTCCTAAGCCTTTTTAAACGTTCAAAAAACGGTCGTATAAAATCGTCATATCTTCCTAGAAAAGCATTTTTGCGATCAAAGTTTGCAAATTATACATGCATAGAAAGATTTTGTGACGTAAAGAACCTTGGTGACAACAGAAAAAATTGAATATTAAAAAAAACGAAGAAAAAAGCGGAAATCCGAAAAATGGTATGTTGTCCATTGAGCAACTTTACTGCAAAACGCCCTTCTGGCCTTTCAAACTTTTTCCGACTTTGAATTACTTTTTTTGAAAACTAGGAAGTTCTGTATGTCAATTTGCGTAATAGAAATGAACTTTGAAAAATTTCGGGGCTTCGCAAAAATAGAAGAAAAAAAGAACAAGAGGCCAAAAAAATAATTTTTTAAAAAATTAAAAAATTTAGATAATCGTTTTTTATTGATTTTTCCTCACCTTGAGCAGATCTACTTCGTACTGCTCCCTTTCGAGCAACTCATCCGACGTCAGGATCTCGTTTTTGGCAATGTCCGCGGGCTTCTCGACGATGTAAGTTCTGAAAATATTGAAAATTTATAGTGAACTCTTTAAAATTGAGAAATTTTGAACTTTTTTGCGTAAAAATGGGCTATAGTCCGTCCATCGCGACGTGACAGTTTCGTCTGCATGTCTGCGTCTCTCTGTTCCCTCACCGACGAGGTCAGAGAAACATGAAAAGAGCACGTCAATATGAGAGAGTCGCCGAGAGAGGAGGAGGGCGCAGAGAAGCTTTTTTCACGACTTTTTTTTCTCTGCGCCCTCCTCATCTCTCAGCGACCCTCTCATGTTGACGTGCTATTTCCGTTTCTCTGACCAAAAAGAACAGAGAGACCACAGTGTTCCCAAACGAGCGGCAGCTGTGGTCAGTAGGCGTGGCTGACTGCAACAGCGGCACGGTTTATTGCAATAGGTGCGCGGGGATGAGAGTCAAGTTTTGTGGATTTAGTGGTTGGAAAAAGACCATTAAATGATGTTTTTTCTAGTTTCTCGCAAGTTTTCAAACATTTTTAATGTGTATTAAATTACAACGAACAAATTTAAATGAAAAAAGAGACGAAGAAGTTTCTGCAAAACAAAATATCTTTCAAAATGTCGTTTTTTAGGAAAACTCGTCAAATCGAACTTCCAAAGGGAAAATTGAGAAAAAGCTCACAGCACTTCTCTTAAGAAAGACCATTTGAACGTTTTAAAACAAAAACAGATACATAATAGCTTGTGCGAATAAAGTTGTCACCCAAAATTACATTTTCAAGAATAAATTCGTCGAATGATGCCTCGATAAAAAAATTTTGAGAAAAATCTCAAAGCGTTTCTCTTAAGAAAGTCCATTTGAAAATTCTAAAACAAAAAAACAAACGAAATATCTTATGCGAAATAAGTTGTCATCAAAAATGTAATTTTAATGCGAATTTCTGTGACGAGAACAATCGAAAATCACTTCAAATCTTTGGAAAACGCGATAAACACGTTTTAAGAACACATACAGCGTGAAAAAATACGAAAGAATGGTAAAATACGCAAGAAAAAGAGAAAAAACCGTATTAAAAGTGAATGAAATTTTGTGGGGGTGACACGCGCCGCACCGCCTTGCGTTAGAAAAAACTCGCGTTTTCGCCCTATTGCGACGACCTTTTTTTTTCGCTTGCCGCCGTCTCTTTTGGAACACTGTGGAGACGCATACACACCAAAAATGTGAAGTCTCGGTGAACGGACTATACTCTGCTTGTATTTGCGGAAAATTTCTCAAAATTTTTCTCTCAAATCGTTGAGAATTCCATTTTTTGCAGACCTCTTCCAAGAAGTCGTCGGCGGCTGTCCTCCATCGGGTTCCACGGCGTCAGACAGAGCCGAAATGGGTCGGGTCTCGAAGACGCGGACGTGGGACGGGGGCGTCTGGGGGTCGTCCTGCGGCTGGAAACTCGGCGTCGTCGTCGCGAAGTGCTGAACTGGCGCCGGCTGCTGGGTCTGCGAGTAGTGGGGCGGGTAGTGCGAGGCTTGCGGCGCCGGCGACAGCGAGTCCATGATCGGAACTGGTGACGTCACGCCGTGCTGCTGTTCGTAGAGCCTCTGCTGCTGGATTTGGATGGCGCGGATCTGAAAGATGAGCTTGATAAAATTAGTATGCTAAGAAAACTCTAGTTACCCCTTAAGAGGCTCCCCATGGACGAGTTGAAGAGGAGACTAAAGTGGCCACAAAACCACCTCTATAGAGGCCACTATTGGTTCATTAGTGACAACTTTAGTAGTTTTAGTCATCTAGTAGTACCACTTAGAACTCTATAGTGGTCATTAATTTTTAATCCCTAAAGTGGCCACTAGTTTGACTACTATAGTGATCACTAAAACGTCGAAACCCTATAGAGAAAATTTTTCGCAGAGTATAGTATTTTTCAGTGGTCTAGTGGTACCACTTAAGTGGCCACTATTTTGACTACTTAAGTGACCACAGAACCTTGAAAAAAAACCTTTATGATAGAAATATATTTTCCGGAAGTCATAAGGTTTCAAGGAGAAAAGCCATTCTAAAACTAGAACCTCTAAGGATCACTTAAGAGTGCTGACACCGCTAAAGTAGCCACTAGAAATTCCCAAAAACGCATTTAAAGACTTCAAGGAATTTTTTTTGGTATCTACCAGGCTTTTAAACTTTAACAGAATCCAAAAAGTGGAAAAAAGGTCTTTTTCATCTGAATCTGAGACTAATCCTGACCTGCTTGCTCATGCTGATGTACTGCTGCTCGTCATGTCGTCTCATCGCCTCTTCCTCTAGTCTTTTCTGTCTTCTATACTCGTCAATTCTATCAGGATCGGCGATGTTCCTCGACATGACCGAATGGGATCGCGGTCGTTCTTTATCAGAAAGTGGTGGCCAAATCACAACCGATGGATCTTCCTGAAAATGGCTTTTGCTTAACTTTGGATGAGTTTCAGTAAAAAAGTGTTTGACTAGTTTTGATGCTTCACACTGTTTGTAAAAATTATTATGTTTTCAAAAAAAATAATAAATATGTCTACTTGACCGAAAATTTTTTCAGAAATCTACTAGAGGCCACGAATACTCCCCTATAGGAACTGTTTTTCTCCCGAACTTCTATAGGGACCACTCTTGCGTTCCTAAGGAAGGTCATTCCACTTTGTGGTTGGGATTCTCCAAAAAATTGGCCAGAACACTCCTCGATGAACCTGATGAAGATCCTGAAAGTCTCAACCTGCAAAACTTCCTCGTTTTCGAGAAATGCCTCAAAATGGCCTATTTTGACGGATTTTTAGCGTATTCTTCGAGTTTCAGGTGTCTTTTCTTAAAAACTAGGAAGTTGTGCAGGTTTAGACTTTCAGGATCTTCATCTGGTTCATTCTGGCCAATTTTTAGAAGAAAGTGAAATGACCTTACTCGTTAGGAACGCAAGAGTGGTCCTTATAGAAATTCGGGAGAAAAACAGCCCCTAAATGGGACAAAAAAAAGCCATTTTTAGGGTAGAATCTATATGCCCACTGTAGAAGAAGAGGAATCCTTAAGGGCCTCTAGGGTTGCCCCCATAGGGACCACTCTAGAGTTCCTTAAAAGGTTCATAAATGTTTCCTTTTTCTTTTTGAAAGAAGTTGTGACAAAATCCTTTATACGGTTAGGAGAACAGTGCAAAATAAGATATTCAGGCGCCCCAGTGAGATTTTTTTTCCTCAATACTTCAAACTACGTTAAATCATCCAAAAATTGAAGATTCTAGTGAAAAATCTCTTGTTTCTATACACTATTTCGCTTTCTCGAAAAAAAACTTTAAAATTTGAAATTCCTGAACCTTCAGTTACTTTACTCAGAACTTTAAAAAAAAATTAAAAAATTCTCTTCTCAAAATCTGGCAAAAAAACTCCAAAATATAGAATTTATGATTTTTCCCTTTTTTATTCAAATCTGTTGTATAATCAATAGAGAGGAAAATTTTTTAAGATCCAAGATCGAAAAAATATTTTTCGAGCAGGTACTCAAGTGCTCTACCTTTCCAGAATTGTGCCTATCGAGCTCCATTTCCGAGGCGGACATGTGGCTCATCTGCGACATCGTGTAGCTGAACTCCCTCGTCTGCTGTTGATGGACGCCATTCGTCGGCGGAATCGCCGATTGGGACCTTTTCGAACATTCATATTTATTCTACACCTTTCCGAGTACCTCTGCTTGGGACTGACTTCCTCCAGCTTGAAGAAAGGTCCATTGAAGCTGGTGGGCTGAGGCCGCGGCCCACTGGGAGTGCTCCTCGACTGCCGATGTCTCTGGAGGTTCTCCCGCATAATTCGGGTTCTTCTCCTCCTCGCTGAGGTCTTCGAAGTGGGTTCGGGAAGGCGGCCGCATCTCGTGCGTCGATTCGTAGTACTGCTTCTGGGAAGAGTATCCTTTGAGGATCGAGCGGGGCTGATGGTTCGGCGGAGGGCTCATCAACCGCTCCGGGTAGTCGTGTTCGGGGTCGCGCGACCGGCCTCGGCCTGGCGCCGGTGCGTCTTGGACCTGCACGGCGACGACTGACGGCGGGATCGGCTTGTTCTCGTAGACAACCTGCAAATGACTCATTTTTCTTTGTGTGGTTCAAATTATTCCAGTCCATTTACTGAGAAAACTTTTAGTGGCCACTATAGAAGCTCGCCAAGGGCTACTTAGAGAGGACACTGAAGTGGCCACTGAACCCACCTCTATAGTGGCCACTTCAGTAGTTTTTCATCCAATATTCCTTCCAGTAACACTGATAATTTCAAAACAAACAGATTGGACCAGTTATGTTGATCCATTGACCCCTAAAGTGGCCACTAAAATGTTTAGTGGTCTTGTAGCAGTACTTAGACCTCTACAGTGGCCTCTAATTTTTAACCTTTTAACTGGCCCCTAGTTTGACTACTATAGCGGCCACTAAACATTTTCCCAATACTGTCCCTTTATGAAATAACTCATTGACTGAAGATCCTCAAGTTACTTTTTTTTTGGTTCAAATACTCTATTCCCTAGTTTTATTTTTACTAAAGATTTGAACCACTTAAGAATTAGGAAATTTCCAAAATTAAGTTTGACCTCGGTTTTTTTCATAATCAACCTCAAGTTACTCTTTCATTTTTGGTTCAAATTCTTCTTTTCCTGGTTTTTGTGATTCCATCTCGCCGGGCTAGCTCATATAATTATTTACCGACTGAAGAATTTGAAATTTTATGATTAAAAAAATGTCGGTTCGGCCTCGGCTTTTTGTAAAAAAACTTTGAAAAACTTTTTTTCGATTTTCGAATTTCCTGAACTTCGGCCTAGAACTGACACAAATGTGTGTGAAAAATTATGAAACCAGTCTAAATTGAAAAGACGATAATATTTTCTGTATATATAACCAAGAAAACTTCGAATTTCTAACCTTGGCTCATTTTTATCTTGATGATCAAGGCCCTTCAAAATTATGCTCAAAAAACAGAAATTTTTTAGTGGCCACTATAGTAGTCAACTTAGTGGCCACTTCAGAGGTTAAAAATTATTGGTCACTAAACTACTGAAGTGGTCACTATCAGAAAACCTCTATGGTGGCCGCTAAAACGGAAAATAGTGGCCACTATAGAGGTGGGTTTAGTGGCCACTTTAGTGTCTTCTCCAAGTAGTCCTCGGCGAGCCTCTATAGTGGCCATTAAAAAATTTCCAAGAATTTTTTTTTCGGAGAAAAATCCCCAAAGCTAAAGAGCCTTCAATGCTTCTCAGTAGGCATCCTTAGAAAAAAAGTTGGCTTCTTATTCGGAAACCAGAATGTATTTGAACTAGTACAGTTGAAGCGCAAGCCACAACAATCGAAACTATCAAAAACGAGACTAGAAACCTTTTCCGGTGGTCGTTCGGCGGGCTTTCGCTCGCTGGCAATGTTATCAGTGCTGCCGAGCGGATAGAGCAGCTGTGATCTGGAAGTCCCTCGGTTGAGGTTGGTGGGTGGCGGCGGCGGGGTCGGCGGCGCTGCTGACAGCGGCGGCGGAGGTGGAGGTTCCGAAGGCTCGTTCTTCTGAGCCGAGGAAGGCCGTTTGGGCGGCGGGAGCTGCTCGACCTGCGACCAGCTTGAGCGTCGTTCCTGAGATAGTCAAGGGTAATTTTCGGTTCGACTTTAAACAGTCTGATATGTCTAGGCTCTCTTTTCCCTCATTGAAAGATCGAGGGAAAAGAGGGTGCAGAGAAAGCAGATTTTTTTTTCAAGGTTTTTGGAATGCTTCCTTATCTTCACAATTGTATTCATTTAACAGCGATTCCCTAAAAAAATCGCTCTTAATATCCCATTTTCGTTTTTCAATTCAAGAAGATCTTACCTGAGTGTGAAATCCTAATTTGAAACGCTCAGAAGCAAATAAGTACCTTAAATACCTTCCAAATCTCCTTAATCTACTGAAGATTTACAAATTCCTATTGATCCCATCCACTCCTACAAACTTTTCCACTGATCATCTTCGAGTTCCGACCGTTCTTCTCAAGCATCTTCCCTTACAAATCTGCCCCCATCTCTTCGCCTTGCACAGTCTCTCGACGTGCTCGCTGCGGTCGAAAAGGTCGACAAACAGCATGAAACACGGCCCGGGGGCTTACGATTTTTCGTTCCTTTTCCCGATATTCATATCGATTTTCTTGGCTGACCACCTTCCCTACGTGGGCAAGTGCAGATTAGTCCAGGTCGCTTTGCAGAATTTTTGAGGGAAAAGGTTCAAAATTCGAAGTTCATGAAGGCGGTGTTGACCAAAATGAAAGTTTCAGCTTCAGAAGGCGTAGTCCATTTCTTCTCGACTTGAAAGGCGTATTAGATGGAATGGTAACGCGTTTAGTACGCGACGCGGCTTTTGGCGGGAAATCCAAAGCCTAACGCAACCATGGGAAAAAAGTTGTAAAAAATCAGTTTTTATACGTTTATTTGTTCAAATAAGTTTTCTGAAAACTATCAAAAGTTAAAAACTATTAAAATCCACCAAAGAAGGAAAAAAAAAATGGAAAGACGGCCCGAGTTTTAACTCGAAATTCCCGCCAAAAAGCCGCGTCGCGTCCGCAACGCATCACCCTTGCAAATCTAGCCATGTCGTCTTTTAAGTCAGGAAGCATCAAAAATACTGACTTTGATTCAAAAAGACTTTAGAGGAGGTCTTTAAAAATGCTCCGCCCCTTGTATTCTGACCCTACAGACCTCTTCGGCTTCTGGAATGTAGGGCAAGGAAGGGGTCGGCCTGGAGCCGAAGACCCGATGACGTGCAGGTCGCGACGTCGTCGAGTTGCTGACGCGGGCCAGGTATTCGGCGCGGAGACGTCGCACCGAGTACGGCGGGTCTTCGTGCCAAGACGGCGCAGCTCCGCCTGACATCCGAACTGCGGTCCCAAGAGCGTCAGGCGGTCAGCGCCGTCGTCGCGGCTCTCCGGAGAGTCTAAGTGAGCACTTGAGGGGCACGGAAGTCGGAAATACTACTGTGAAGGGCGGAAGAAACTTGAAAAAAAAAAAATAAGAGAAGAAGTAGATGTCAAGATACGAAAAAATTGAGCAAGGTCGCTCAGACGACATTAAAGATCTCGGACATCGATAACACGAAATGGCTCCGGGCGTTCCTGGACATTTCTAGTGACCACTTCAGTAGCGTAAGTACTCTTAAGTGATCCCTGAATCGCCCAGAAACATCCGGAGCACGTCCGTTTTGCGTTACGATATTCCGAGATTTTAAAAAAATCTTTGCGCAGAAAAATTTGATAATTGATTTTTTCAAGTAGTATAAAACCACGGCTGGAAAAGTTTTTCATGAAAAAAATGAACTTCAAAAAAAATTTTTTTCGATGAAGACATAGGGTAAATTTCAAAAAAATAAAATAAATGGGAAAAAATAGCCGCTTAGGGTTGAGTATGTGCGCCCCATGGAACATTTTGAAAAAAACTAATAGAAGGTTTTTTTCTCTGATTTTAAGCAGAGAAACGAAAATAAAAAAATTTTTACTTATTGAATGTTTAACAACTAGAAAAAAGGCAAAAAATCCACATTTTTCAGAAAAAAAACTGATAATTTGATAAAAACAAAATAGGGACCGCAAAGCCACGCCCCTTTTCGCGATAGAAAAAGTGGCTTTTTTTTGGTTTTCAACTTTCATTTTGTTGTAGTTGCAAAATATGTGGAACTGGCGAATAAAATTTGACACACATGTACAGAAAAGCTTCCTCTTTCGTTTAAAAAATATTTCACGCTTTTTTGATGCGTTCTCGCGGAATGTCGTACAAAAACGTGAATGGAACTAAAAAATTTTGTCATTTTTTGCTTTTTCATGTGTTTTCAGGTCGAACGCACTCTTTCTTTTTTTAAATAATGATTTTGATTCAAGTAACGAAAATTTTAAAACAATAAAATAAAAAATTCGTCTTTGCCAAAAATTTTAGGGAGCGCCGAAAGTCATAATTCAAAATATCGTTAATAAGCGAATATAATCAAGTTTTTGTTTTTTAAAAATTTAGATCATGGCCTTACTTAAATTTTTCTTCACAGTATCTGTGCTTGAAATAGTTGTTTAATACGCAAAAATGCTCTTGAAACTAGAGAATAAAATTAGCGGCGTTTATCACACAGAAAGCGGCCGAACGCAGGTTTTTTTAAACGATTATATACATTTATTAGTGAAAAAAATCTTTCAATTAAAAGAATAAAATAAAAAAATTCGTCTTTGCCAAAAAAATTTACGGGGCCGTTTTTAAGGCAGCGATCGTTAAACGAGGAAAAAAAGCACTAAAAAAACAGTTTTTTTCGAAGTGAATTTTTCACGGAAAGTTTGAGTAAAGATTTGCGAACATATTCTGATAAAAAAATAGCTGAATTACTTCAAGTTTTTTATTTTTTTGAAATAGGCAATCTGTGCTATCTAAACGGCTCAAGGGTAAGGCGGATGGAAGCTCCCCTTGCTAGACCCTAGCAGCTTGGCGCAGCGCGTGCGCTGCGATTTTTTTCATTTTGAGGTCGCGAGTTCGATGCCCGCAAGCGTCAGTTTTTTTGTTTTTCTGGAAAATACCGACTTTTTCGGCAAACTAGCTGATGAGCATCATTTTAGCACTCTATTATGATTTGTTACATCATAATAGACCAGTATCAAAACTTGTTCTAGAAGAAAAAAATCGAGAAAAAAATGTCAAAATGGATAATACCAAAATTTCAGTACTAAAAATGGTGCGCGGCGCGCCACATTTTTTTCGTCATAACTTTTTTTCATCCTCAATCTTTTTCGAAAAACTAAACGGTTCTGAGTTTTGAATCGAAACAGCTATCAAACCATACAAAGCTCAATGCTGAAAAAAATTTTTTGAAAATTGGTCTGCGGTCCCTAAAACAAAAACAAAAAGGAGGCAACTCGTTGCGGGAAAGGCCGGCAGGAGAGTTGCGGGGTTGGGAAAACTTTTGGGGAGAAAAAAAAACGGTCGAGTAAACAGTGACAAGCAGCTACTCCAAATGAGCGTTTTCAAGATTTGCTCTTTTGCGCGACGGCGACCGCCGCGGCAAAAGTTTCGGGTTCGGATCGCGGTTTCTGGCTGGGCATTTAGTGATAAAAAGACTCCAGTAATTGATTTCAACTTCGAGATCTAGGTTTGAAAAAATAACATTGAGGTCGTATGGACCTAAAACTTTTTAATAAATGATGCTTTTGAGTATTTTTCTATGTTAAAAAGGTATGAAAAATGAGAGAGTTTTGATCGATTTGAAACATTTTGTCAAGTTTTGAGTTAAGTTTATACAAACCACTTTTTTAAAATGTAATCTTTGCGAGATGGTCACGTTTTGAAATTACACCAGAACCATTTATAGCTTTTTTTGCACATTTGCTCCTAATTAAAAAACAGAAAAAAGGTCTTGAAGCGAATTTTATTTGGTCCGTTCCGGTTACGGTTTTTTTGCAGAAATTCCTGGCGCGGAATGGGCTATAAGTTCGAAATTTTTCGAGCTCTAATAGCTTTTTTAAATGGTGGAGTCTTCTCTGCGTGTTCAATTTGATCAACTCCATCCATTTATTTATAATTATTATCAAGCACAAGTCACGGTTTCTGACTTGAAACTTAAGAATTAAGCTTTTTGTGCAACTCAATCATTGTTTTGCTTTTTCCCAAATGAAAAAGTCTAGAGAGAAATCTGACTGAATCTCTACAAAAGCGACAAATTTTGAAGAAAAAAGGCGATTTTCCAATTATAAAAATGAGAAAAATTGAAAGATACAGTCGTTAAAGCTAACTCGATGCCTTCCAAAAAATCAAAAAAAAGTGAACTCCCGCAAGTTCTGATGATCTACAGCAAAAAAAAAAATCAATCTGAAAGGTCAATCAAAAATCTTGTGAAAAAACTATAAGAGTTTACCATTTCGGGACTTATTAAAATGACAAAACTAACAGGAAACATTTTGATGATAAAATCTAAAACTGAACGACTGGCCCATAAACAGTTTTTTCTCAAACTTAAAGTCGCTGTATTAAAAAAAAGTATCAAAAGTTACAAAATATTGGCTAAAAAATGAGGGAGACTGGAAAATTGAGAAACCTAAGAAAACGTGAAAAAAAAATTTTTCAGCCCTAGAATAATTTTTAAAAAACGCCTTTCTCTTCTTTTTTCAAGCACTGACCGGTTCACAAGGACACTATCAATATCAAACCTAAACTGAAAAATGTTAAAAAAAGTAAATCAATGATTTTCTCAGATCATCAGGTTTTATTCAAAGAAAAGACTCAAATTTGTTTATGGACCAGGTAAAAAAAGAAATAATCAAAAAAATGAGTGCAAGCGGAAAAAAATTGAAAGAATAAGTAATAATAGTCATCTTAATGAGGAATTAGCTATTCGCTGATTCGTGAGAAAAAAAAATAAATAGCTGGAATGAAAAAAACGTAAATGGAAGAATTTTTCCATAAAAGGAATCATTTTGAAGTTGATTTTCAAAATGTAGTCAGAAAAATCGTCAAAAAAAGTTGGACTTCAATTGATCAACTTTCCGTTGAAGAAAAACTGTTCAAATATCGTTTTTGATTGCCTTACAGCACAAGAGATGAAAAAACTTCAAAATGAGGTAAAAAGTATATCAAACCGAAACTAATCGATTCGATAAAAAACCAAATCAACTTATGAAGACAAAAATGTGCTCTTTTTCGATTTCTGTGGAGTTCACTAACACCGAAAAGTTAGAAAAATCTCCGTAAAAGGCTTAATTTTTATCGACTGTCCATATGCAGAAGTATCCGAGTCAAAAAGTGTCGACTAAAAAGCCGAAAAAAAATACCAACTCCCTTAAAATGAACGGAATCAATACTTAAAGAAATCGACGTTTATATTTTTGGAGAATGAGGCGGAAAGAGGCTTAAGAAGTTTTAAAGCAAAGAAAAAATTCCTTCGAGGCAAAAAATCAGAAAGAAATGGTTGAAATAGACAATATCAATGTTAATATTGATAAAAATCAAGGAATGTATAGTAGAAAAGCTTAAGAAAGTCCATAGCAGAGAAAATCGATCGAATCAATAGAAAGGGGCAGAATCGATGTTGATATTTTTGAAAATAAAGAGGAGTATCGTACAAGGGGTCGAAAATGTTCAAAGCGGGCCAAAAAGGCCGAAAATCATTTTTGTAGCTTTGGTGGAGTATAGAGCAAAAGCCTAAGAAGACAAAGATCAGAAAAAATACCTACAAGCCAAAAAACTTTATAGAAAAAGGCCAAAATCAATGTTGATATTTGTTGAGATTAGAGTGGAGTTATCGTACAAGGACTCGAGAAGGTTCAGTGTGGGAAAGTGCGAGCTCAAAGGCCGAGAAACGTATTTGAGCGGCGCTTGTTCACGATTTGTAGGCACTGACGGCCCTCACGAAACGAACGGACAGCAAAAATTCCGTCGCCGATTTCCATCATCTGCTGCTTCTCCGCTCAGGGGGGGAAGTTTGAGCTGATATTTCTCTCTTATTTCTCTCCATTTTTCGGGTCGGCCCGATGATCCCAAAAGCAAACCTTTTGCCCATGTAAGTTTTTGTTTCTCGCTTGTCCGCTCTGTGTGTGTGTGTGTTTTGTGGGCGTAGGAATGAGTAAAAGGTCACGTCAAATTGTTTTTTTTTCCAGGTTTTCCTGTTTCAGTTCATATTCCGAAATCTGCTCGAAGTAGAATCAATCGCTACTTTTGTTGGAGTTTCACAACATCACGGCGTTCCCAAACGGGGTGAGGACACGTTTAAAAAAAAATTTGGCGCGAAAATTCAAATCTCAAGTCCGAAGCCAAAGGTGATAGAACAAACAAGTTATTAACGTTGAATACTCAGTGTAATTTGTGACCTAGAATGACGTAATTTTATCAGGAGAGCGTAATTACTTTTTTTTGTAAATTCAGGAACTTTGACGCCTCGCTCACCTTCCCCCATTAGGAATCCCGTAGAAGGTGTACTTCAAGACCTTTTGATTCCAGAACAAGAAAAAACTTTCTCGCTGTAGATCTCTTTCACGAGTTGAGACGTCTAAAGTCCTCAATTTTACAAAAAACTACTCGAAGCTTTTGAAGCGTCTAAAATCGAAAAATCGAATCCTTTGCGAGAAATTTCTTAACTCAAAACTCTCGAATGTTTTTCAAATAATTCAAATTCTTAAAACTCTCAAGTGATTCATATAAATGCTCAGAAACGTCCGGAAGCCCCCAGGATCCCATTTTCTAGACAAAACCTTTTCTGGTCATTTGAGAAGATCTATGCCATATCACGTCATCGCGATCTTATCACCCATCTGATAACTATCTTCATTCAGATCAAAAAAATCAGATCAACCCGATAAAAAAAGAACAATTTTTCATTATCGTTCGAAAAAAATATTAAATGATTTGTGGAAAATAATTGGAGTAATCTCCTCAATCAACAATTGTTATACACTTCACTTTTAATCTGGGATCGAAACAGGAAACTTCGAAAGAAAAAATCGAATAAGATCTTGTTGAAAACCTTCAATCTGACATAGAAACATATCACTGCTTTTTTTCTTTAGTAATGCCTATTTCGAATAACTTCTCCATACCAAAAGTCCACTAAATAGTTTTGGTGAAACAGGGATTTGAGAAAAAAAATAAACATTCAAGACCTTGAGAGAAAAATTTCTCTATATCACGGTTAACACTGAAAATCTACCAACTTGGAAGATTGGAAGACGATTTAGATCCCTTTCGAAACATCAAACTCATTTTCAACTTAATAAGTTGAAATTTGAACCCTTAATACCAACTTCCACCCTAAAAATCCATTTTTTCCCAAATTATGAATATGTTCCAGAGAAGATTCACTGCTGGATCATGAAATCCCAAAGGAATTTCAAAACTAACCGAATAGGAAGTGAGATGGAACTCCTTGCGAAGCTGCCAGTGCAACTCGTCGACAGGATCTCGGTTCCGTTCCTGTTCCTGAAAAAATCCGAATCTTCATGGAAAAAAAATCAGAGAAAGCCCGACAAAAAGGCTATAAAGAAGTAATTAAGATGAGGAGAAATGAGTTACAAGTGGTTTGCGGCGCCGGGCGGGGAGGATAGATCGAGAGGACGAGGGATTAAGACGGTAGGAAACCACGGAGACAAGGGGGAAAGACCGTGGCCCGGAAGAGGTCGAGCAGTTCAAACACTACGCCCCGGGAAATACTACGGAACGCAAGGAACCCTTGGCATCGGGGGGAGGAAGAAAAAAGAAAGGATAGTCTCCGCGCAGCTTCTTTTTCTTCCTCTGAACACAAAAAAGAGAAACCACGCACCAAACAACGTGTGTGTGGGTGGCGCAGCGTCGCAGTTATTCGCAAAAGTTTCAGCTTTGCTTTTTCTTTTAGTATACTGTTTTGACTCAGAATTACAGTTTACTTATAGTCAATCCATCCCGACTTGAAAGGCGAGGGAGGCGGGGCAGGGGGCGGGACGCGTAGCGTGTGCGTACGCGGTTCTTGACCGCTCTTTTTCTGTATTTTCTAATATTATTTGATGCACACTTGAACATTATCAATAAATAATTTAAAAAGAGCGTTGATAGAGCTTTCCAAATAGTCGGTGGGCCTTCAATTGAACGCGTGCCAAGAACCGCGTACGCACACACTACGCGTCCCGCCCCCTGCCCCGCCTTCCTTGCCTTTCAAGTCGGGAAAAATCGACTATAACAACGAGTTTATTCTACTCTGGCAATTTTCAGCGAGCCTGAAAAAACCGCTTCGCGGCCGCGACGCTTTGATCCATTCCACATGCGGTCATAAGCTCCTGAGCCTCGGCAAATCAACCAAAAAACTTATATAAAGTTGTGTTTCTCAACTTGACACTCTACTGCTTTGAACCTATGATTTTTATTTAACTTTGCATTTTTAGGCAATTTTGAAAAAAACGCTTCGCGACCGCGACGCGTTCATCCGTTCCACTTGCGACTGGGCTCACGAAAAACGGCAGATGGATAGTGAAATTTTGAAACTTTTCGATAGAAATGTATACATTGAAAAAAAATAAAAAAAATAACAATTTTTTTCAAAATGTTAGAAGGTAGATCGTTCCATGAATCGAGAAAAAAACTCATTATTTTTTTAAATTATAAAATTGACCAAATTTTTTTCTTGAAATAATCACACATCACTCTTCTTTTTTTCAGCGGATATCAATGGGAATGCCAACGGGGGAATGAACTAATGCAAAAATTTTTTTCTGAAAAACAGAAAAAAAGTGCGTCAAAAAAACTAAGTTTTATCACCGCTCGTAACAAGAAAAAGTGAAAAAAATGCTAAACTAAAAATTATTTAAATGGAACGGGGGCACCGATTTTCTTCTTGAGTAAAAAAAAGATTAGAGTATTTCACTAAAAAATCCTTCTTTTGGATTCAGAATAAAGATAAAGCAAGAAACCTTATCTGAGGTGCAAAAATGTCAAAAAACCAAAATAAGACAATAAGTTCTTCAGAATACAAAAAGGAAAGTAGGCAAAAAAACCAACTCGATCATGGAACGGACAAGAAAAACACGAAGAGACAAGGAAAAGGGAACGAATCGAAGAGGAAAAGCCTCGGGGCCGGATAACCGGACCCTCGAGTCGCCGGTCGAGTGCACCTCCGTAGAGCCCTGTCTCTTGGCTTTTCTTGCTCTATTTCCCTGTATTTCATGCTTCTCGGGGCCTCACGCAACACGTTAGTGCAAACGTTTCGGAATCGACTGTTTTTCGAACGCCAGAGTGGCCCCTATAGGGCCAACCTTAGAGAGCTTTGAAGGTTCCTATCTAGGGGCCACTTAACCTCACCCTATAGGGTCACAAAAGCTTGCTAAAGTGGTCCCTGTAGGGTTGCATGCGTCGTTTATTGTTTTATCAATCAATCATTGAATATCTCCTTTTGATTCTCAAATGATAACATAAATTGACCCCTATAGGAACCAGTAAAGCTCCATGGACGAGACCCTAAACCCCTTAAAGGAACACTCAAATTTCACCACTCCAGGGAGCGCTTTTTCGTCCCCTATAAAAGCCTTTTTTTCCTAACCTCTATAGAGACCACTTTGGCGCTTTAAATAAAATGGAGCATTATCAAAAGTCGTCCTCAAAAAAATAAAATGGTTTTTTTCTTCTAGAATCTTAAATTATTCTAAAAAAATACCAAATTAACGTTTCAGATTCTAGATTTATTATAACTGAGCCAAAAAATTTACTGTGATTCAGTTGTGTCGAGTAAAAAATTGAATGAATGAAAAATCTAGAGACAGAAAAAAATATGAACTTTCAGAACCCAGACCGCATTAAAAAACAAAATATAAATAAGAAAACTTTTGCTATTCAGATTAATTATTTAAAAAATGTCGCGCAGTAGGAAAAAGAGGATGAAAAGATCGGGATCCAGTACAAAAATAGGTCAAAATCTCCTGGTTACCCACCATTTTTGCGAGTTCATCGACGGATTTGAACTTGCGAAGATCGTTGCTTTTGGCGGCTTCGTTGAGATATTTGTTGGCCCTCATCCGGATGAGCCATCCGTCGGATGGAATCGGCGAGGCTTGTGGGGTCTGAAATGAGTCAAAAATCGGGATAGATCAATTTTGGAAGGAATTTGAATGAGCAATGAAACCGGTTTTTGAAAAAAAAATTGTATAGTCTGTGAGCCACAGCTTGAAGTTTCACGGAACGACATTCCGCTGTTCCGCTGCGTGCGTTCGCGAAGCGTCTTTCGAATCTAGGTCACGTTTTCAATTGATTGTTATTGCTGTGGGAGCACATGAAAGTAGAGTACCTCAATAAAAGAAAAAAAGAAATTAAAAGCGCGACCGAGGTTCGCAAAGGCGCGCAGCGGCACAGCGGAATGTCGTTTGGTGAAACTCCAAGTCGTGGTACACAGGCTATAGTTGACCGTATTTTTCTGTTTCACTACACAATTGCAAATTTTCGAGCTCACAGCTTTCATTCTTACATCCCTAGAGGGACCACTCACCGAATTTTTGACCTTGCCGAACTCGCTGGGCGTGGGCAAGGGTCTCAAGTCGTTCATCGACTGCGAGGTTCTCTGGAAGGCTCAAGGGAGTGTCGTCCGGGCGGCGGCAGCACCGAGTTCCGATTTCCGCGGGGGAAGGAGGGGGGAAGCTCATGCCGGGTCTCTCGTTCCATGGGAGGTCGCGTTTCACACACAAAACCATTTCAGACATGCACGAAATTCGAAAATCACAACAGACAAAAGACCCGCATGCGGATGAAAAGCGAGACTATCCAGAAATGGAGTTGGGTTAGCGAAAATGTGACTGTGACTGGTTACGGGACAACGGTGCGACTACGGTTAGGACACTTTTTGAGATCACTTACCCTTTTCAGCGTCTCGACTCTCTAAAAATGAAGGAATTTTGAAGAAAATCATCAATTTCAAGGCAAATTTTCTCTTTAATTCTGAAAATTTTGGCTGCGTAAGTACTTCAAGACCTTCTGATTCCAGAATAAGAACTAAAAAATTCAAACCAACTGGAAAAATATTTAAGTGGCCACTTTAAGAGCCGAATTCCGGCCACTTGGTACTGCTAAAAACACTATAGTGGCCACTAAGAAGCTAAAGAACAATTTTTAAAGGGTTCAATGGGTACTTAAGAAGTCTAAGTGATACTACTATATCACTAAAAACTACTAGAGTGGCCACTGAAACGCTTAATAGTTACAGTGGCCACTTCAGTGTTCCTTTCTAAGAAGCCCTTGAGGAGCCTCTTAAGTGCTCACTATGATTTTTCGAACACTGGGAAAATTTTTAGTGGCCATTATAGGGTTTTGACGTTTTAGTGGCCACTATAGTAGTCAAATTAGTGGCCACTTAAGGGGTTGAAATCTAGTGGCCACTATAGAGGTCTAAGTGCCACTACTAGACCGCTAAGAATTTTAGTGGCTGCTTTAGGGGTCAACGGATCAACATAACTGGTTCAATTTGTTTGTTTTAAAGTTATCATAGTTACTGGAAGGACTACTGGATGAAAAACTACTGAAGTGGCCATTAAAACGCAAAATTGTGGGCTCTATAGAATTTTTTCTAGTGGCCATTGTAGTGATCCTCTCTAAGTACTTGATGATGAGCCTCTTAAGTGACCCCTTTGAGAAATTCGAGGGAGAGCGATGCGGATCAAATTGAAGAGGTCACTTCAGAATACTTAGGAAACTACCAAAATCCCCACCTGTTTGATAGTTTCAAGCTCTCGAAGACTTTCATCATCGGCTGACTTCTGAAAGTTGAAGATTTAGAGATTTCCCAAAACTTCTCCAGAAAACCTTCGGTCCGGGCCATCCGGGCTTGTCCCAAGGCTTGTTCGCGTCGCCCTCCTTGGCCTTGAGATAGTCGCGAAGTCGCGAAGCTTCCATGTCGCGATGTCGCTCGACGCTCTCCGTTAGATAGCTGCTCGTGGTGATTGGACGCGACTCGGTGCTCTGGGATGTGTTCGATAAAAATAAAATTATGCAGAAACATTCGTCATAGCTAATTACAAGACATGAAACAGTAATTATATTTCAAAGAAGTTATGACCATTAAAAGGATATAAACAGTTGAGAATTTAAGAAATTATCAGTAAGTACAATTCTTGAAACAGTAAAAAAAAGCAACAGTTTCGAGATCAGGAGATCCATGAAGAACATTGATATTTATTTTTTTATCTATTTTTTTATAACAGAATTTTTCCTCTTTTTTTCAAAAAAACCCCATAGAACACAAATTTTGAAAAAAATATTTGAATTCTAATTTGTAAAGAAAAACAAAGCCTCATTCTGGCTCAATATTGCTCATGTTAGGGAAATTTTTTTCTAAAAATTTCTTTTGATCTCTATCGGATTCCTTCAGAAGTTGTAAAGCTATAAATCACAACTTTCAAAAATATCAAGCTTCATTTTAGCTCATTATTGCTCATGTTAGTGATTTTTGTTCTGGCGAAAGTTACCTTGAATTCAATCAAATTCCTTTAGAAGTTGTAAAGTTTTAAATCACAACTTTCATAATTTTCAAGCCTCATTTTAGCTCAGTGTTGCTCATATTACAGATTTCCCTTGCAAAAATTATTTTCATCTCAATTCAAGCCTTAATTTGACTTACTGTTGCTCATGTCAAGGAATTTTTTTTTTCAAAAAAATAACCTTGATTTCAATCAAAATTCAAAGTTCATTTTTCAAAAATATCAATCCTCATTTCAGCTCACTATTGCTCATACTAGGGACTATTCCGACGCCAATCACCTTGAAGCGGCGCTGTTCCAACGGCTCCAGCTTGATCTGACTCCTTTTGCTGTGTTCGCTGGGGAAATCCCCGGCGATTTGCCGTTTCGCGTCGGGCAAAGTCGTCGACAAATAGGGCATGTTGGCGTTGGAGCGCACCTGAAGTTATTTTATTTAATCGAAGAAAAGGAAAAAATACCTTTGGATCGATAACGGTGAGCTTATAATCTTCCTTTCGCATGCTCATTTTGTAGTCGCCCGACTCGTTGGGCAAATATCCCGAGCGGCCCAAGTTCAGCTCTCGGCGCTGAGAAAAATGAATTTATAAAAAAACATTTTTCTCAGATTCCTGTTTCAGCTTCTTGTAAATATTAAGAAAACTTTTTGTCCAATGTTTTTCCAATGTTTCTCCATTTTATAAAATCTACTAAACTAAAAATAGAGCGAATAGAAAAAAATATTTTTCTCTCTTAAGAAGAAACTTCATGAATAAAACTTGATTTGAGCAAAATTTTTCCGGTTTTTTTCTCGTCATTTCACTACAAGAAGACTAACTGGAGTCAGAATGAAAATGAATAAAATTCCTATAATTTCAGAAGAAAAAAAAGGTATTTTTCCACAAAAAGTAAAACAGATTAAAAGCGAAAAATTTGCACATTTGGTTTTTAAATTCCTTTTGAAACACGTTCATTTTGAAACACACAATAAATTTTTCAAGCTTCTGGAAATTTTTTTATAAGCAACTAGAAAGAGGAGAGTGACTTAAGAAAAAAAGATGTGATAAAATATATAAAAATGAAAAATTTTCATTGGATTATACTCATAATAAACTCGTGAAAATCACGACTGACTTTTTTTGAAAAAAAGTTAAGAATAAAAATGAAAAGGTACTTCGGAACGCTAGAGCGGTCCCTATAGGGGCTTCAGATGGTTCCCCTTTAGGGACCACTTCAGCTCCCCTTGTGAGAGCCTGAAGCTTGCAAAAGTGGCCACTCTAGGGGATTTTACTCTGAACTCTATGAGAAGAAAATTTCCATGACCCAGACCCTCATAGAGGTAGAGACCGCAGAGCCACGCCCCTTTTTGCGATGGTGAAATGCACTGGTTTTTTAGATTTCGTGTTTGATGTTTTCGTAAAAGCGCAATACTGGATCAAACACAGAGAAATTTGGTGGAAACATAGAGAAAACCTTCCTCTTCAATCTCATATACTTTTCATCCGATTTTCGAAGCGTTTTAGCGGAGTGTCGTACAAAAAAACCAAAACTACTTTTTTTCTTCGGGTTTTTTTAACCTAGTTCCATGTCGTTGGCGCCTTTTTTTATTTTTTTGAATTCGATTCTTAAGTGAAAAAAACAAATCTTTTTAAGACAAAAAAATTAAAAATTTTTTTACGGTGCCTAATCTTCGTGAGGCCGCGCAAAGTTGAAAATGTTGTACTCGCTTTCGAGAGCGTGTAAGTAAAAAAATTTTTCATTTTAACTTGTGGATTAAATTGTAACTCAAATTTTATTAATATAAAACTTATTCCGAAAAACTTTGTTTTCTGAGAAAAAAGACAGTGAAAAATTTCGAAATTTATTTTTAACATGGTTAGATGTCGTTGGCGCCTTTTTTATTTCTTAAATATTAGCGTATCTCAATTTTTCAATCAATTAAAAAAATAAAATAAAAAAACTTTAGCGGTGCCTAAAAGTTTAATTATTGTTAACTTGAAGCCAACGTTTAAAATAACAAAAAAACACCGAAAAACGGAAGCATTTCGAACTGAATCTCTATGAATAAATTATTTTTTTAGGTGCTCCGAACACACGTGACTAATAATTGTTCAACTATCATAACTTTTTTTAAAAACAAAACAGACGGTAAATGCTGTACTTTGAGGTGAAGTGGTGTATAGCGCGAACGCCTCCCATCTCCGAGGGATGGACGTGGAGCAGCGCAAGTGCCCTTGCATACAGTTTTGATATCGCGAGTTCAATCCTCGCAGCGGCCATTTTTTTTTATTTTTCAAGAAAAAATAGCTTTTCTTTTCAAACTTGTGGTTTTATACTGTTTTAATGACTTCACTAAGAATAACTGCCGAGATAAACGCGAGACACTGGCGGTACATTGACGAGCTCGCAAACATCTCGCTTTTTTTCTCGCGCCGGTCTCGCATTTTTCTGGGCGCGAGCTCGCATTTCTCTCGCAATTTGAAAATTTCCGAAGTGCGAGATAAATGCGAGATGGCGCCAAGAAAAATGCGAGGTCGCGCCGAGAGAAATGCAAGATCGCGCCTTGAAAAAAGCGAGATGTTTGCGAGCTCGTCAATGTACCGCCACCGACCTCGCTTTTATCTCGTCAGTTATTCTTAGTGTTATTACGACTTTGAAAACCAAACTAAACTACTAAAAAAATTTAAATCCGATATGAAAACAAAAATGAACGACCAAAAGTGTAAAATCTAAACTATCAGTACTAAACACTAAGAATAACTGCCGAGATAAACGCGAGACACTGGCGGTACATTGACGAGCTCGCAAACATCTCGCTTTTTTTCTCGCGCCGGTTTCGCATTAGTCTGGGCGCGAGCTCGCATTTTTCTAGGCGCGAGCTCGCATTTCTCTCGCAATTTGAAAATTTCCGAAATGCAAGATAAATGCGAGATGGCGCCGAGAAAAATGCGAGGTCGCGCCGAGATAAATGCGGGATCGCGCCTAGAAAAAAGCGACATTTTTGCGAGTTAGTCAATGTACCGCCACCGAGCTCGCGTTTATCTCGTCAGTTATTCTTAGTGAATTTCGCGACTTTTTTCACTACTGTTTTGACCATAACTTTTTTTTTTCTCAACCTTTTTCGAAAAA
Source organism: Caenorhabditis auriculariae (assembly GCA_904845305.1). Taxonomy (NCBI): domain Eukaryota; kingdom Metazoa; phylum Nematoda; class Chromadorea; order Rhabditida; family Rhabditidae; genus Caenorhabditis; species Caenorhabditis auriculariae. The sequence continues at coordinate 126,388 of CAJGYM010000098.1, forward strand.
CTAAACTGTTTTGAATAGTAAATTAGAGCAGCTATCCAACCATAGTAATATTGAAGTTCGAAAAATTTTTTGAAAATTCGTCTGCGGTCCCTACATAGAGGCCACTTAAATTTCAACCCTAGAAGAGCTGCTTTTTTCCTAACCCCTATAGGGACCACTCCGGCGTTTCTAAGAATGAAAAACAGAGGTTTTTGACACAGTTTTTTTCAAAAAAGGTGGAATTAACCATTTTCAAACCAGTTTTTGCCTATTTCAAAGCATAAAGCTGTGAAAAAGGTGTATATAAAAATAAGGTTAAGAGTGGAAAAGGGCCAATTACTTCTCCCGAATCGAGCCCCAACTGGTCCCCCATAACTCACCGGCGTTTCCTCGCCAAGCTTGTAATTCGGCGTGATCGCCTGAACCCTTCCTTCGCTTTCCTTGCCTTCTTTGGTCGTGGGCCGGTCTTCCTGGAAAAAATACATCATTTCTCGGTTTCGAAAGGAAAATTTTATAACTACAGATTTGATTTATCAAGACACCCGGACCTGCGGGAAAAAAATCGGCTCGAAAAAAATTCTGTTTTTTTGTTTTTTTCTAGGGCTCACAAAACGCCAGAGTGGCCCCTGTAGGGGACAATGGGAAAAAAACGGCCTATATAAAGGAAATATTAGAGGTCCCTATAGATTTAAAATTTAAGTGGTCCCTGTAGGGGCTCAGGGTCTAACCTCGAATCCCCTAAAGCTGAAGTGGTCCCTGAAGTGGTTCAGACTCGAAAACTAGGAAGTCAACGTTTTAGTAACAACCATGTCACTATAGGGGCCACTACTAACTAAAACCCCTATAGGGACCACTTATGCAAGCTTTAGTGGCCCCCATAGGGACAGGTGAATAAGGTCCCTAGAAGAGCCTGAAGTTAACCCTATAGGGATCACTATGGAGTTCTTGATCCTCAGACAGAACTGACCGGCCCTGGAGGGATCCCTTCCTCGGTGCGAACCGGCGGAATCGACCACCGTTTGACGGAAGTTTCAGTCTCGATGCGTGACGTCATCGTCGACCAGTAGGTTTTCGGGGGTTGCTGCTCGGGGAGTGGCGGCGGTTCTTCTGCGCTTTTCGCTTCTTTCTTTTCCTGGTCCTCGGTCGGCACCGTCACCTCCAACGGCTTGATGTAGACCTTGACAGCCGGAGGCTCTGAAAGAATCTATCAATTTTTAATGATTTTTTTGTTCAGTTTCGATAAAAAATAGAAAAAACGTTGAAAGGATTGACATACGAAAGCTTGTAAATTAGAAAGAATAAAAATATATGGTTCAAAAATTGATTATATAGTTCAAAAAAAAAGCCTAATTCTCTCATCCTATAAAAAAACTCACATCGCGGTTTTTTTCTTCGTGTTTAAAAGCCGAAAAAAATTTCAAAAAAATTCCCGACAAAGAGCAAATATCGATATAAAAATTCAAAAAGGAACTGGATAAGCTCAAAATTGAGCTGGTCAGCAGAAATATTCAAAAAATCATACCGTGTTCAAAGTTATTCCAAATAGCCATCAGAAAAAGAAAAAGATAACTAAAATTTGGAGGCTCAGAGTAAATTTTGCATTTCGCGGAAATTACTTTGGACACGGTATCATGTTCAAAAATTGAACAAAAGAAAAAAGTTTATAATGATCATTATTTGCAGAAAACATTGAAATCTTCTTTCAAAACTCGACGAAAATGGATTTTGACAGCTTCCGTTTTTAAAAGATGACTTTAAGGCTTCTAATCGGTTCATGTTTCTAATTTTAAAAAAAAAGAAAAAATCGTCTGAATACACATTTTGAGGAAAAAAATCAGATTGAAAAATGCCTCATTGGCTTTTAACCAACATTACATATGTATGTTTCCCGACTTGAAAGGCGAGGGAGGTGGGACAAGGGGCGGGACGCGTAGCGTGTGCGTACGCGGTTCTTGGCACGAGTTCAATTCAATCACCTCCGACTATTTGGAGAGCTCATTTAACGCTCTTTTCACTTCTTTTTCAATTATTTATTGATTTTTTTCATACGCGCATCAAATAATAGTAGAAAATATAGAAAAAGAGCGGTGATCGAGCTTTTTAAATAGTTCCTAAGGCTCAAATTGAACGCGTGCCAAGAACCGCGTACGCACAAGCTACGCGTCCCGCCCCCTGCCCATGTCAAGTCGGAAAAAATTGACTATAGAACAACATCTTCACTGTAATTCCCGCCAAAATCAGTCTCTTGAAAGTTTCTCCAAGTTTCCAGAGGAATATTCAAAAATGCGGTGTCATCAAATAAATATAAATCAAGCCATAAACCAGAACCAATTCACTTCTCCAGAAGCCCATTTCCGGTACAAAGGTTCATTCCCGCCGATAATCGCTTCCCAAAAAAACTTTGGAAAACGAGGAAAAGCGGTGGCGAATGGCAGCCATCACTTTCATACCGGTTCCACGTTTCTTCTGACATTTGCCGCAAAACAACGGTTTCGGCGCCACACCCATGGCGGCGACGTCAAAAGCAATAATTCAGAGACACGACCGCAAATCGATGCAATCAGTATGCTGTCCCGTTACACTATACGACAGACAGCCTCCAATTGCTACCGTAAATAGTGGCGAAAGAAGCGACAAGACCTATTAGTTGGAACAGAGTATTCTCAAGTGGAGGACGTCTCCGGAAATGAAGATCAATTCATTCAAGGAAAATACTCAGGAACGCCAGAGTGGTCCCTTAAGGGGCAATCTACATAGGCAAAGTCGGAAGGGTAGAAAAAGGTTCCTTTTAGGGTGGCAAAGGTTCCTTTTTGCGCCTTTTCATCGTCTTTTATGCACCTTTTTTTTCTGCCTCATCATTTTTCCACCATTTCTTGAGCCTTTGAAGTTCTAAAAAAGAATATTGGGCCCTTGAAGGCTCCCCTTCAGAAACCGTCTTACCTCCCTATAGGGGACACTAAAGCTTGCAAAAGTGGCAACTCCAGGGGAAAAATTTTATGGTTATGAAGTCTGTGAGAAGAAGTGAATTTCAAGCAAAAAATTCAATAAACTGCCGTTTTTTGGATCAGTAAATATCAAAAAACTTTTTAAAATATAAAAAACTAAAAAAAAGACCGCTATAAGGACCACTTAAACTTTAGTGACTTAAGGGTCAGACCCAAAATCTCTATTGGGACCACCTCAATTTGATCCCCCTAGAAGCAATTTTCTGTCTCCTATGAGGCTGTTTTTTTTCCCTAAACCCTCTAGGGACCACTCTGGTGTTTTGAATCAGAGAAAAAAAGTTTTATTGGCTCTCATTCCTTCAGAACAGATCATTTCTCTCAAAACTTCAGAATTTTGCGAAATTCGGCTAGAAAACTATATAAAGAAGACCATTTTTGGGGTCTAATTCCTTTTTTCTTATCCTGATGTCAGGAAAAATGTTTGTAAACGTTCATAACGATGAGAAATCTGAGAAAATCACTGAAAAGCTTGTTAAGATTTGAAAATACCAGGAAGTTAGACTTTGTATACTGAAAAATCTGTTTTTACGGAATAAAGGTGAAAACCCCAAAAATTGTCCATTCAATACTTTGTATTCGCGAAAACAACGAAAAAAAAACTTGAAAAAACTTTTTTGAGGTAAACCACGTTTCCGCTTCCAGCCTACTCACAAAAGATCGCAAATTCCTAGTGAAATGATCAAAAGTTTTTTCCTCCAAAAGTCCAAAAATAAAATGATGAACTTCCGAAGTACACTCCTCACGGAAATTAACTTTGGCGAGATAAACAATAAAAACCATTCGAACAAGCAAATTTGGAAAAAAAAACTTGAAAGAAACCAATACGTTTAAAATTCGAAATCGATGAAACAGAAGATTTGAACCGTTATCATATTTCTGAAATGCTGGTTGAAAGCCAAAAATAATCAACAAAAAGATGGTTCAAGGAATACATTTTTAAAAAGAGCATTATAAATCGTGCTCTCAAAATTTTCCAAAAATATTGCAAGACAAGCAAAAGAGTCAAAAATAAAATTCAAATCACCAAAATAAAAAAATGTTTTTTATATAAACGGCCTTAAAGAAACGCGAAAAAATTTTTTTTTAGAAATAGAACCTTTAAACACGGCTCTTCGGCTAGTCTTAAGAGTCTTCAGGTGTCAGGAAGAAAACCGCGCATGAAAAATCGAATTCACATTATTGAGTTGATAATTAATCAAGTTTCATCGGAAAAAAATTTAAAGAATTACGGAAAGTTCAGAAAAAAATCTTTTCTGGTCCGAGGAGAAATAAAAATTTTTTTGTGCAAAAAAAGAACAGAAATCAAGGATAAAGGTCATAATACAATGTTTAAAAAAAAACAACAGAAGAGGAGAATAAATAATTCAACTTGAAAAAAATATTCTAAAAAATGTCTCTCAAACTTTTCGCATAGTTTTCTTTTCTTTTCAAACTTTTTGATTTGAGAGAACTTTCAAACAAAGAAAATGAGCAAAACACTGAGACAAAGGAACAAAAAAGAAAAATGGCAGAAGAAAATAGCGGGAATTTCAAAAATATCACTGTAGTCATTAGTTGTGAGCACACAGTTTACGTACTACCGTAATTCGAAAAATCAGAGAACCTTATTTCCACCCATAAATGATCAATTTAGTGTTTCTAAAGCAAAGCTCTTCAAAACTTTCATTTTTCCATGATTCTTCAAGGAAATTTTTACAGAAATGAAGAACAGGATTTAAAAATAGAATTAAAACAGTATTTCCACGCAAAATAAGCCGAGAAAATCAAATAAAAAAAGGCAAAATGGGACTGAAAATGAATGTTTGTCGAAGAAATCGGGACGGATAGGGTACTAACAAATACTGGATGCGTCAGCGCGTCGACTAAGAAAGAAAAGGTGGAAAAATGAGAAAAAAGAGAGATGGGTGTGGTAGAATTCCAGCACTATCATCTCTTCGGCACGCCTCCCACGTCTTCGGCTGCCGAAGACGTCGACGCCTTCTGCTTCTGCCAATCGATGTCCGATCACGCCCCCCTCCTTCATTCTGCTGACTTCTGATGGCTTTCCCGTTTGCCCTCGGCCGTAAATTGATGCGATTCTTCTTCTTCTTCTTTCTTTTCTCTTCTTCTCGATTTATATCCAACCGTGGCGCCGTCTGGGCGTGGCACACACACACACATACGCACAACCGTTTAAGGCGTCAACTTACGATGTCTATATTTCTTTTTTAGGGGTCGGTAAATCAGTCCAGAGACTTTATGGACAATCAGAAGCTGTAGGAGAAGTTTTGAGTGAAAAAAAATTGTAAACCAAAGGAGCATATGCGCTCCATTGATAAATATCTTCCCAGGACGCCAATGATTTTCCTCCTTCTTACAGTGTGTTCTGGGCAACGTTTTGAACTCCGGCAAAGTCGGAATGGTGAATAATGGCCGCTAAAAGGGAGAGGCTCAAAAAAAGCCGCAAACAGGGAGCAAAAAGAGTCCCTTTATCGAGCCTTCCACTTTTCTGGGATTTTAAAGGCTCAAGAAATGGTGGAAAAAAAGAGGCAGCAAAAATGGTGCATAATAACTGATGAAATGGCCCAAAAAGGCAGAAAAATGGGAGCCTTTCACCTTAAATTAATATTTTTATGAAGCCTTTTTCCTCCCTTTCTGGCTTTGCCTATAAAAAAAGAGGTAACAAAGCTACTTTGAAAAAAATAAATTCAAAATCAACGATTTATGAATTTGTTAAATGAGTCCAGAGATCTTTCAGAGAAGACAATTGATAAAATGAAAAGCGCCTTGAATACAAAAAAACGTTCGTTTTGGTGGCAAAAAAATTTGAATAAAAAAAGTTTTGTGAATGAAAAATTTGGTAGAGGGACTAAAAAAACTTGCTGAGAAAGAATATACAAGAAAAAAAGATTTCAGAATGAAAATGGAAAAAAATCAACAGATCTTCGAATTTCAAAAAAGTATCGTCTACTGCGGAAAAACGCAACATTATGAGTGAATTTCTGAAAAAAATTTTTTTCAATTTTATTTTTAAAACAAATTGGAAGAATAATGTCAATCATGAAAGATAAAAAAATTTCAAAAAAATTGGTTCCAGGAAAAAAATCAGAAAAAAACTCGTAAAACTTTTTTTAAAAATTTTTTTACTGGATCAAGGTGAATATAGGGGATTGTTTCATTTTTTTCTGATAAGACCAAAAATTTTTAGAAAAATGAGCTATTTGAGACTTTAAGATTTAAGAATCGGTTGAAGAAGTGTAATTAATAATAACAAGAAAACTTTTCTTCAAATAGCCGTGAAGAAACAGTGACTTCCGAAAAGTGACAATAATTTTCAAAAAATAACAATAATTTCTGAATAATTTCTTAGAGTGGAAAAGAATCCGGAAAAATTGGAAAAAACAACAAGCCGAAAAAAACTTGAACCGATGTGTCAAGTCAGAGGCAAAAAGTGCATGAGGCCGCGATTTGGAGTGATTCGGAAAGGGACAAGCGGACCTGAGGCGATTAGGCTGCGTCGCTTGTTCACTTCTCGTCCAACGAGGTCGTCCAGCAAAAAGAAGGGAAAAAAACACGGCGGTTATGGATTTCGATCGAGAATCGCCGTGGTCATTCAATGGGAGAACAAATGCGAACCGGAAGCTTTTAGAGGAAAAAAGGTTGGTTGGAAAGAAGAGCCTTTACAAAATTGACAAAGTACAACTTTTTCCAAGTTTTCGGAACTCTTTGGACGTTAAAAAGCTCCGGTCGCATTTGGAATGGCTAACTGCGTCGCGGTCGGGATGCAGTTCAAGTTAAGGGGTCAAATTTGACCCTATTCGAACGCCTCCACGCGCAAGTCGTTTTTGGTCGGGTGCAATCTTATAATAACGGATTTAGCCATTCTTTCATTACTCACAGTGTTTGTAGGCTGGAAATTTTTTTGAAAATTGCTACAAAGGCAAGTTTTTCTTTAATTCCCACCCTGAACGCAGATTTTGGAGAAAAAGCACAGTCATAACTAACTCTGCCCTTTTTTAAAGTTTAAAAACTCGAAAATCTCTAAAAATGATTGAAAAACAGTTGAAAGTCCGAAATCTTCTCTGAGAACTCCACAAAACTTAAATTTCAAACTACAACCACTTTGCACTCGAAAAAATCTCTCACTCTCTCATTTTACCTTGGGAAAAAAAGCCACAAAAGAGCGTTTGTGTTGCCAAACCGCCAGTATCACATTTGAACAAACACTCCAAGGTCGTAAACTAAAGTCTAACTGGTTTCCTTTGATAAATAGCAAGAAGAGGTAAGAAAAAAAAAACAATAGAGTAAAAGGAAATGAGGTAATCGAATCAAATGTTCAAAAAAAAGAGTAGCTTAAGTAGTAATTTTTGTATTTTCTTCAAATTTTGAGGTTATTTGTAAAATTGCTGCCGATGAGTTCTGTAGAAGGGAAGAGCTGTGGCTCATTTTTTTTTCTCAAAATAGATGCAATTTTGAAAAATTTTCAGATATTTAAGAATTTTTGAGTATAAAATATAAAGGAGCATAGAAAAATTGAATAAAGGTTTCAAGACGAAGATTTTTATCGCCCTAATGAAGAAAGTGTGCCTTTAAAAATACAGCAAGGGCTTCTGAGCAAACTACAAACATATTGTAAAATTTGTAAAATAATTAAAAATCGTCAATTTTTCAAGCATTTCGATATTCTGAGAAACTTCGAAGTGGTCTCTATAGGGACTCCGAGGCGCCCCAAAAGGGCCTACTACGCTCTGCCTGGAGGGAGCCCTAAAGCATTAGGGTTTTAATGGACAGCTAAAAAGCACTTTAGGGGTCACTTAACTTTATAAAAGTAGACTAAAGAAAACCATTATTGTCGTTTTTTTTCTGAATAGAAACCACTCAAAATTGTCGAAAAATTGGCTATAACACTGTAAAATTGAGCTGATACGGGGTTTTTGAAGCAGCAAAACCCCATAGGGATCTCTCCAAAATCCCTTCAAAAACCTTCAAAAAGTCGAAAAAACGTTCACAGGTTTTCCAAAAAGAGCTCTTTACAAACTCCAAACTTTGAAAACCAGTAGAAAATGGAAAAAAGGTGTTGAAATCTAGGAAAAAGGGTGGAAAGTGGGCGATTTGGTGGTGAAACGGAGAAGGACAAGCTTGCCATAGGTGGACAACCGTCGGATAATGGGTTGCGAATCGATCGATCGACGCCGCCAACAAAACGTGAAAAACGAGAAAACAACTAAAAATCGCGTAGCCGCCGAATCTCGACCACGGATCCATAACATATATATAAGAAAAGGCCGGAATATACATATAAAACCAAACAATCGACGGAGCCTTGTTTGCCCAAAAAGTTTGGCTCTCGCACTTTGCATAATTCTTCTTGAGAGTTATTTGACTTTTCGCGCCTATTCTAGGGGCCATTTACATGGAAGTTAACAACAAGCGTACGGTTCTAAGAGCTTTGGAATTTATTGGGGTATATTTCGAAACTTCCGGGTTTTCTGAAAGCTCTATTTGAAGTGCGGTACCAAATACTTCAAACTTAATGAGACTAAGGACTTTTAGTTTTAAAAAAAATGGAAAAGCAATTTATTTTATCGTGGAGTTCAACAAGAAAAGTATGAAAACTAGAAAATAGAAATAAAAGGATAAAAAAAGTTATTCACTGTAAATATAGAATAAGAAAAGAAGCAAGGAAAAACGGAAGAAAAAAATATATTGAGCCTTGTTCTTTTTTTAAAAGTAATTTGAAGATTTCGAAACTGACGCGTTATTCGTTTTATTTGGCGAAATAGGCAAAATTGGAGTTTCGAAAACCGTTTAAAAAAATTGGATTTTACAACAATATGAAGTGATATGTAACAGGTTAAGGTGACTTTCACGTGGGAACTTTAAATTACGGACCACTTTCAACGAAAAACTTAATTTCGTGCGTAGAAGTCACCGTAAAAAGTTACACATAGGGATATATCGTTGTAAGGTCCATTTTTTAACGGCTTCCGGCATTTTAATTTTGTCCATTTTGCGAAACCATTTCAAACTAACACTTCAGTTTATAAATCGCCAAAACTACTTTGAAAAAAAAAGAAGTAAAAATTCCACATTCAAAAATTAAATTTTGCCGCTTGTGTAGTTGCTCGCGCAAATGCGCTCTAAGGCAAACATTAAAAAAAAATTTTTTTCTACTTTTTTTTCTATTATCCTTATTTCTTATTATCATTCATAAAGCAGCAAAAATCAGATTCGACAATCAGGGCGGAGAGCGTATTGTCAAGGTCGGAAACGTTGCAACCATTCTCATCAGTTTTTTTTTTCTCGTCTCTTTTCTTATTAAATTTCTTGGGACGGAAATCCATCCATCAAATCGAATTCGATCCATCGCTAACCCCATTTGTTTCCTTCATAATCTTTCTCTCTCACTCCCTTTTCCCAATTACAGATTTACCATCGAGATAAGTAAATTAATGGCTTGCAAACAAGACGGAAATTGATGGAAGATTTGGGAAAAAACAATTTTTGAAGTTTCAAAATGTCTTTAGCTTTCTTTTTTAGAGAAATTATGGAAAAAAAGGTATTTTACAGTGTTATTTCAGGCCTGCGTCATAAATATCGCAACAAGGAAGTTTATGAAAATTTCTAAAGTCATAAAAAAAGAAGCTTGAGGTGCGGGATAAGTTTCACTAATGTTCAAGAAATATTAATAAAATTCGAAAAAGATGAGGATTATAGCATAGATTGCGATTGAAAATGGCATTTTTCTTGAAAAAAAAAATTAGAAGTGGAAAATTAAAATTCTAAGTTTGAGGGTTAGTTTGAAGGAAAAAGGATTTTCAGTCAGTATCCTATATTTGAGTTTTAATCTTCTGGAGAGTGAAAAATTCAATAATCGACAAATTTGAGATAAAATTTGTGCTATTTCTAGGGATCAAAAATGGAAAAAAGGCTCGAAATTGAAGAAAAAAAAATCTGGAATGGAGTAAAGAACACTATAAATAAATTGAATCTCAGACTAGAGATTTTGCTGCATTATTCTGAGAAGAAATCTACCGAAACTCGAAAAAGCAGGAAATCTGCAAAAAAATGAGAATAGAGTCAATAACCACGAAGTGAATTTGAAACTGGCTGCATGATTTTTGGAAAAAGCTACCAAAAAAGTCCAAAAAAAGAAATGTCGGCTTTGCGGTGATGGGTGGCGACTAACGAGGAATGCGTATACAGACGGAATCGGAGCCGAATTGATCAGAAGACCCTCAGAAGACCTTGGAATTTCGACGTCGGAGCGTGCGGATCGCCGAGACGCAGACACTGTCACGGTTGGGAACGATGGGGACAATAATAATAATAAGGCGGGGGGCGGAATGGACGACGTTTTCTCGGCGACTGATGAGGACCGACGGAAACAATGATGGTTGCGGTCTAGAGGGGGTGTCATTCCGATGGATAGCCGTTTTAGGGTGAGGAGACCTTCGATTGGTTAGAAACCGATTGGAGCAAGTCTTGAGCTGTACTGTTCCTACATGGAGAAGGAGATGATCGTCGCAGATCTGGTCCAAATTTTTGTGGTAGGTAGATTTTTGAAATCGTCTACCTGAGACTACCTACCACAGAAGTTTGGACCGCATCTGCGATGCTCACCTCACGAAATTCCCTCTTAAGTGGAGAAGGAGCTGCTCTAGACTTCCAACAAGGAAAGTCAATTTACTTTGGGATTTTCCCAAGAATTGACCAGAATACTCCTTGATGTACCTGATGAAGATCCTAAAAGTCTCAACCTGCACAACGTCCTGGTTTTTGAGAAAAGAAACCTTAAAGTCGAAGAACACTAAAAATCCGTTAAAACAGGCCATTTTGAGGTTTCGAGCGCTTATTTCTCGAAAATTAGAGAGTTTCCTGGCACATCAAAGAGTGTTCTGACCAAGTTTCAGGAAAATGCCAACCGCAAAGCGAAATGAAATCCCTTGTAGGAAGTAGAAAATGATCTATAAGCCATTCTTGGTCAATAATTTTATTTGATTCAAATTTACCAGGAAATTTTTTCTGAAGACTTGTGAACTTATGAACGTGTTGAGAAAACAGAACAGATTCCAGTAATAATTTTTGCATCACACTGGGTAAGTCCAAAAAACCTCAACGTAAACTTGAGACGATTTAGGAGTTGATGGACCAGCTAGGAAATGTTCAAAAACTAATAAATGATAACTTTGAGGTTTGCTCTTTTAAAAATTGAGTTATACTAACACAGATTTCTGGCTTCCAAAATTTAGGAAGTTTTGAATTCCGAGAACAGTAATTCTTTCAAAATCCAATTTACCGGAAAACCTGGACTTTCACAGGTAAAACTTCGAAAAAATCTTTATTTCAAAGATATATTCAATGGCTTACTCTTCTTGGAGTTGAAATCATTTGGAGAAAGATTGTAAGGACTAGCCAGAAATTGAAGAAAAAGTAAGGAAGGCAAAGCTTTTTTTAAACTATAATTTGAAGCAAATATTCGTTTCGTTACGAAGTTTCAGATTATTTGAATTGGATCTTCAGAACTTTCTTGTCTTATAGAATCGGCAAAAACATTTCCATTATTTTTTTATTTGAAGCATCAGTGATACCGAAAGTTGAAGTAACATACGAATAGAAGAATTTTTCGAGTTTTTTTGGAGACAAATCCAAATTTAAAAACAAGTTGAAATAAGATTTCTTACTACTTTCAATCCTTTAAAACAAAACGATTTTTTTTCCGAATCGGTAAATTATAGATTCGTACAGGATATCATCCTAAAAAACTTCCAAATCGGTCAAAAAACATTGAAAATTCTTTCATTATAATCATTTTCTTGTCAAAGAAGAGATGTAGTTTAAAGAAAGGCCAAAAACTCTGCCTTCCAAATTTCTGCAAATTTCGAAGCCATCCAATTGTCAACCCAATTTCGTTAAAATCACCAAAAACCGACCTGTTTGGCTCATTGCAGCGGCTTGTCGTTTCTCGTTTCGCCGTCCCCTTTTTTCGCCTCTTTCTTCTCCCTTAATTCGATCATTGCTTTATCACACGTTATTTCCCATCTTCAGAGGGGTTAACAGACGGCCAAAAAGGCTGCAAAAAACGAAAGTGGACTTTGGACGTTTTTCTGAACGACGCTCCGGTAGAACGCCGAAAAAAACACATGAGTAAGTGCTTAAAAGGACGTTCGCACTATTGTGCACGACAGAAACGACTGGTTCCTCACAAGGACGTTCCAGCGACTGACCACGCCCATTTCTACTTGACTCATCGGCGAGGTATAGAAAAATTGAGGTAACATGAGCAATATTTTATTTTTTTTTGGAAAACTTCAAAAAGTTCGATGTTCCAAAAAAAAAGAAACTTCGATGGAAAAATCCATGAAGTGGTTTTCCAGCCTCTAACATGAGCAATAAATCTCAAGAAAATCGACTTAAAAAAACCAGAGACCACGTCCATTTTTTACTTGACTCACCGTTATAGAAAGATGAGTTAACATGAGCAATATTGAGGTTGGGTGAAAGAGTTTTTAAATTAAAGAAAAAGAGTTTTCTCGAAAAAAGTCCGAAGAATAATTTTTCAACGTCTATCCATTTTCCTCTAACATGAACAATAAAGCTTAGAAAATCGAATCAAAAAACCTTGATCGATTTTATCGGTTCGTAAACCCTCACAAGGACGTTTCGGAGCTTGACCACGCCCATTTTTACTTGACTTCGGCGAGTTTTTGAAAAATGAGGTAACATGAGCAATGGTGGAGCTTGAGGTTGCAAAAATTTTTCGAAAAAAATCATCGAAACTTCAAAAAAACATTTTTTTCGGGAAAAAGTCCAAGAAAAGATTTTTTTAATTGATAAATTTTTCTGATTTCTAACACGAGCAATAGAGCACTAAGAAATCGAACAAATTTTACCAAAATAAGAAAATAAATATCTGAAACTCTGAACACGGAATTCAATGAAAAAATCCAGACTTTTCTTCCAATTTTACAACAATCAATCATCCTTTTTTTCGGAAAAATAGCAGAAAAGGGTGTAAGATGAAATCAAGCCAACTCCTGGTCGGAAATTGAGTTGTTGTGTTGTTTTCCACCCAAAAGAAAAAGGAAAGAAAAACTGGCTTCCTGAAGAAAAAAATTGTGAAGATCGGGAAAAAATTCTGAAAATTGAGAAGACGCTCCCATTATCAGTGAAGCGGAATGCAATACAATAGAAAAATAGAAAGAAAAATTTTTTTTGAGGCAACTTTGAAAGGGAAAAAATTATAATGGTTGTATTGAAATGGTGATGGGACGATTTTTTTAAAATAAAAAGAAAGAAAAAAATAACAAGTCAAGAGCTCAAAATAGGTCTGAATATTGAAAAAAAATTATTTTTATTTAAAAATGACTATTATTTTTTTTGTGAAGCTATCCCCTAACATAGAGACCGCAAAATATTTTTTTCAAAACAATTCAAAAAATATGTTTTCTACACTATTCGATAGAGAAGACTGTCAATTTTCATAATCCGTTTAGTTTTTGAAAAAAAGTCCACTAAGAAAAAAGTTGTGGCCAAAAAACTTTATACAGTAGAAACGCTTCAATATCGTTTTTGGAACAAAAAAAATCATTAGTTTTGGTGACGTGAGGGGGCGGGGCCTTGTGCACCCCATTGCTCATATTACAAAAGTCAAAATTGGTTCGATGACGTCATAGTCTGAGAAAGGTCCCAAAGAATGTCCCCTGCTGCGCATGAACTTCCCCAAAATTATCGAAATGACGTCATCGTTTTCGCATTACTCATGTTAGAGAATTTCCCGGCTTCATATTTACAATAAATTCTGCTAGAAATAACAAAAATTAGGCTTCCCTTTATTTTAAGAAGCCTACCGGAAAGTTCGATAGGGCGGTGCTAAAAATATTGCTCATTTTAAATAATAGTTAAGTGACGTTCTACAGGAAATAAAAAAACCGTAATTTCTCTTCAATTTTGAGAAGAAGCGTCATCGGTGAGGTTTTTTAAGATGACGTCATCGCACGGTCTTATATTGCTCATGTTAACCAACCGGTTTTCTCGCCGCCGATTCATATTTTCATAATAGGATTACAAGCTGACGAAAATCGTCCTAGATTTAGAACTTTTTTTTTCTCCTCAAAACAGACTCTTTTTTTTTTAGATTGATCGTTCAAATACCATCGCTGAAACAGTGAATTGACGATTTTTCATTTTTTCAGAAAAAAAGAAAAAGAAAAAAGGTGTCGAGAAGTCTTTTTTTTCTCTCCAACAAACAGTGCAATTTGTTTAGAAGTCACATGCGAAAGCCAACAAAAGGCAGTAATCCAACGGGTCAATAGTAGAGTAACGCTGGAATACTTTAAAAAAGATGATCAATTTTTAAAATTGGCTGCGCATCAACTCACGAGGGTGGTAATTACACTTTGGGCTGGGAATTTTTCGTAAATTGGGCAGAACACTCCTTGATGGGCCGTAATGAATATCTGAAAACCTCAACTTGCAAAGCTTCCCAATTTTCGAGAAATGTCACCTCAAAATCAAAAAATTCCTCAAAATCCGTAAAAATAGGCCATTGTGGGGCTTGAAGCTCTTATTTCTCAAAAACAAGAAATTTTGGCTGGTTGAGGCTCTCAGAATCGTTTTTTGATGAATCAATGATTTTTTTTGGCTGAATTTCAGAAAATTCCCAACCGAAAAGTGAAATGACCTTTCTTGTAAGTTTAATTCTCGGGACAAAAAAGTTGAAATTCTAATTTTTTTTAAACTTAATTCAAAATGATTAGATTAGAAAACGCTATGAACATTTGCAAAAAATAGTATATTGAGAAAGTTATGAGAAAATAATTTTTAAAAAGGGGCTGAATATTTTTCCAGAAAGTTTTTATGTGGAAACAAGTTAAGCGACATTACAGTTTTCATCGCCTAATAAGAAGTCTACATCGTTCTTGCTCATAATTAGTTATCATTAACGAAATCGAAAACACGATCGTCCTATTTTTAAAAATCGGACATTATTAAATTGCGGCCTTTATTTGGAAATCTTTTTCAGGTTTTAATAATTACTAATAGATTCAGACGGTGCACTAAACCGTTAAGAAAAAAATATGAATAAAAAAAGGTTTCTGAAACAGGAATGTGTTGAAAATTGGAATTAAGAAACTTCACATTTTTTTCTCAAAAAAATAAAAAAAACGGAAAAAAATCTTCAGGGTGATTATTACGAAAAAAATATGTTAGAAGTTCGAAATTTTTTTCAGAAAAAAAGCTGCAGCAAGAAATAGATCATCAGGAAGTAGAAAAACTTGAAAAAATCGTTAGTTCACTCGAAACGATTTTTAGAATCTTTTAAAGGCGCACAGGCCCAAATCGGGAAAGTTCTCAAGGCGAAGAGCT
Source organism: Caenorhabditis auriculariae (assembly GCA_904845305.1). NCBI lineage: Eukaryota > Metazoa > Nematoda > Chromadorea > Rhabditida > Rhabditidae > Caenorhabditis > Caenorhabditis auriculariae. The sequence continues at coordinate 141,720 of CAJGYM010000098.1, forward strand.
ATTTTTTAAGACTAAGCCTAAAAAACACCAGAAACTTTAGTAAACGGTCTGAAACGGCAGAATATGGTTCCCCGCCAATTTCATTTAATTAGAGTGAAATTGTCAATTTTGATGCCAACGACTGAAAAATTATATCAAAAGAAAGTTAAAAAATTAGAAAAAAAAAACTTCCGGATATATTAAAGGCGCACATGCCAAATTTGGAAAAGGTCTCAAGGCGAAAAAAAAGATTTTTTTAATGTTAATTTAGGCCGATTCGAAAAACCAAAAAAACTTTAGTAAATGGTCTGAAACTGTAAAATCTGGATCCCCACTAATTTCATTTAATTAGAGCGAAATTGTCGATTTCGATGCCAACGACTGAAAAATTAGCCGTCGGAATCGTACAAACGTTTCGTGTTTGCACTTTCGAAATGCGAAAAAAAAACAAAACACAGAAAATAAAAGCAAAAAATTTGTCGGGAAGAAGAGAGAAAAGTTTTTTGGGGGTGCCTTCAAGGCAGAACTTGCCCAAACACGCTTTGTTTGCATTTGGAACGCGTCGCATTTGGAGCATTTTTGTCTGACTGTGCCGTTTCTGTGTTTGTATGTAACGGGCTCATTGTGCAAAACTGCTCAGAATTTTCCGCTCTTTTCCGGGAAAATGAAGCTTCTGCTCTTCGGTAAATGAGCAAGAAAGAGAGAAAGGTTTTCGAAACTTCACGAAAGTTGGCAAAGTCTCTTCAGACCACTCTTTTGCTTATAACTTTTTTCATTTTTGACATTTTTCTTTTCTGTTTTCGCAGTTAGCTTCCGATTGTCATCAGCATTCTTTCCATACAGGCTTCAACTTTAAAATCCAAAAAAGTCCCTGTCAAAAATTGATGTATTTTACTTGAAAATCAATTTTCAAAGTCTGTTCGAAAATTTATGATAGGTTTATTCAGAGCGGAAATTTATTACAATAAGGACTTATAAAAAAAATCTTATCAGGAGTTGTTTCACTTTGATAGAAAAAACAGCTTGATTAAAAAAGACGGTTCTTCTAAACGTGAATAGAAGATATATCTATATTAATTTTCCGTAATTTCGCAGCATTTTTAATGGTTGACTATTACAAAAATACGATGCAATGAATAAGAGCTGAAACAGGAAAGAGAAAGAAAAACGAGAAAAAAAATCTTATTTTCGGATCAATTCTCCGCTTCTTCTCGATCTCAGAAAATTAAGTCAGGGTTATTTCTTTAAATTTTTCCCGGATCACTCAATTGAAAATATATGAAATTTCTCACAGAAGGATGACAAAAGCGAAATATTCCTTAACGAAGTGAGCATTCTATTCACTTCCAATCTACCTTAAAAGTGGCTCTAAATAATTTTTCTTTTTAATTAAAAAAAGAGGATCGATAAAATTCTGTGAAAGAAACAATCAAGCAAAACATCTCTGAAAGCATTTTATTGATCGACGAAACAAAAACACGGATATTTGATGGAACGGACAGAAAAGCATCCGGCAGAGCAAACAAAGGAAAAATCTCATTGATCAGTGTTGAAATCAGAAGCAGAAAAAAGAGCTGGATTCGAGTGTCCGATGGATCTGGCAAGTTTGGGAGGCGAAAAAACTGAAGCTGATCACACAGACGAATCGAGAAAGGGTATCGCGAGGTCCTCTGGGGTATATCGCAGGCTCTGAAGTCTCACGATGGTACCTCGGGGATACAAAATGAGATAGGCTTGAAGGGGACTCTGAAGTACCTCCGAGATGACTCAGATATAGCTGATAGGTATGCTGGAGGTCTCACGATGGAGCCTTTACGATCCATTATACACAGACGATCATAAGCGAATCGAGAAAGGGTATCGCGAAATCGAGAGGGTACCATAATGAGTCCACAAAGGTACCTCTCAAAATGGGTCGTAAAGACCCCATAATGTGTCGATCGTGAGACCTCCGGCATACCTTTTAGCTATATCTGAGTCATCTCGGAGGTACTTCAGAGTCTCTCTCAAGTCCCTCTCATTTCGCATACTCGAGGTACCATCGTGAGACGTCATAGTCTGCGATACACCCAATCCTTCGAGTCGATTTTTTCATCACTGATGCTTCCTACCAAACAGAAATAGACAGCAAAAAAAGAAGGGGTGAAAAATTAAGAAAAGCTAGAAATTTCGAGCGTTTTTTGGGCCGAAACTCGGGTGCCGTCGTCTTTTTTTTTTGAGTGTTTTTGAAAAAACTCCTATATTTTATTTGTTTCAATTTTTTTCAAAGACGTTTTTTTCCTAAAAAAAGAAATGGACAGTAAAAAAATGAAGGGATGAAAAAAATTCAGAAAAAGCTAGAAAATTCGAGCGTTTTTTGGGCCGGAACTCAGGTGATTTCGCCTTTTTGAGTGTTTTTTTGAAAAAAACTCCTATATTTAATTGATCCAATTTTTTTATCACTGATGTCTCATACCAAAGAAATAGACAGCAGAAAAAAGAAAGGATGAAATATTCGAAAAGCTAGAAACTTCGAGCGTTTTTTGGGCAGAATTCGGGACGGACTCGGATGCCGTCGCCAGCGGCGCCGGAGGCGCAGAACCGGCGCACGGCGGCGCTCATCCGCGGCACAAATACACTTCCAACCGACATACACAACACACACGACGACAGACTCAGGAAATACGTCTTTATTGCTGCCGGGGCGAAAAGCGAGTTGGATTGCAGTCACGAAAAAAAGAAGAGAATTGAATGGGGGACGGCGACTGGCGGAGGGCCTCTGTACATCATATTTACAGTGTTAAAGGGGGGATTCAGTTGGTTCGGTCGGTACTGGCTGGTGAGTCTTTCTGACCTAATAATAGCATCTGAAACTCTAGATCTCAAAAAAAAACTTCTGTACTGAAAAATTAGTCTCAAGGGCGTGGACAGAAATTTAGATCAGTGAGTCTGAAAATAAAAATTTCGCGTTTAAGGTAATTTCAGCATCAAAATTATTCCGCAAAGGAGTCAAAAAGAGAATTTCGAGAATCGTTTAAGAAATGGGTCCTACAACGATATATAGACTTATGTAACACTTTACAGTCAATTTTACGCGCGAACTTTAATTTTTCATTAAAAATGCCTAGATGATTCCAAAATTTGGACTTCGTTCGTAAAATTCACCGTAAAAAGTTACATATCTCGATATATCGTTGTAGGACCTATTTTATTTTTCAATGACTCCAAATTTTTCTTTTTGCTTCTTTCGCGAAATAATTTCAAACGAATAACGCGTCGAAATCGTCGAAAATAGTTTAAAAAAACAGCATAAATCATTTTTGTAGAAAAAAACAAAATATTTTTAGAAACTTACTGTTAAATTTTTTTCAAAAAAATTTTTTTAGAATCTCAAAACCAAAAAAAACAAATTCTTTTTTTAATATCACTGACAGCATTTTTCGTTGAAAATTCAGACCCAAATCTGAATTTGAATCAATTTTTTTAAATGATTAAAATCTCAATGAAACAATTTCCGATTCATTTTTCTTCTTCTGGAAACTTCTGAGAGCCTTTTTTCTGTTGAAATTGATCCTTTCACAGCAATTATTGAAGTCTGATCACAAATCTGTTTCACTGAGAAAATTTAAGATTCACTTCCTTTTCTGAAAACGTTGGTAAGTTTGAATCATTTGTGGAAATTATTGCTTTATCTTTATTTTTTGATTAGAATTCATGGTTTCGACAAAAATTGAATCAATAATGTATCGAGACTAAAAAATTTTTGGATGCAATTTTTTTTCCTATTTGCGCTTTGTAAAATCTAAAACTTCAAAAATTGAATTGCAAACAAGAAAAAGTATATGAATTCAGCTTACTCCTAATTATCCTGATTTGGTTGTCTTAAAATCAATAAGACAATTTTAAACCAATACCGACCAACTTGAAAGACCTGGGGGTGATAAAAATCAATAAATTAATAAGTTAGTTCGTTTTCTGGGAGATAAGAGAAGTTTAGCCGCGACGTTCCACTGAAAATTTCAACTTTTCTTGATAGCCATTTAGAATCTTAACATTCTAAGAAACGCCAGAGTGGTCCTTATAGGGGTTAGGGAAAATGACAGTCTCTATAGAGGAAAAAAAGGTCGTCCCTGAAGGGTTTAGGATCTGACCCCTGAGCCGCTAAAGCTCAAGTGGCCCCTATAGGGTCCTTTCTTTTCAAGGGCTCTTCAGGCTTCCCCTTTAGGGGCCACTCTGCAGTTTCTAAGTTTTTGGCAAATTTCATTCAAAAAAAAAGGCGCTACGCACAACAAATACGTTGCGGAGTTTACACGAATTTTTTTTTTCAAATTCAATTCAGAAAAAAAAAATACTATTCTAACCTAACGAAATGTAGGCGTTTTCGTAGATTTTCTGCAGGATTTTATTCACATCTCCGGTATTTTCGAGCCTTCGGCGATAATCCGTCGCGAGTTTCTCAAACTGCGTCATTTCGTGCTGAAAATGACTAACTTTGTGCTGAATTGTGTAGAAATTCATAGTGATCACTATTTTAGAAAAAAAAAATAGGAACAGTCAAAAACCAAATTATAAATCCAAAAAACTATTTTTCCTTGGAAGAAAAAGACGAAATTTCATCAATGTATTGTTTTAAATTTTTGTCTTTTTTTAAAAATAAAATCAAGCTCAAATTTCTGGAAAAATCAAAGATTTTTTTCGTTCAGAAAATATTTTTTGGGTAATTCAATGTATTTAAAAGTTAAAGGATCCAAATAAATATTCAAAATATAGATCTTCGCTTCGAGACCTTTTCTGGGTCATCCATGCTCCTTTAAACAATCCAACAAATTTTTAATTTTTCTTCATTTTCTTCTAAATTACTCACAATCCGATGTCGCATGATTCAGCAAATAATTCTAAGGCTCTTCGCTTCGACACCTTTTTTGAGGTTTTTTTATGTTCCTTTAAAAAACCCAACAAACTTTTATTTTCTAAATTTTCCCCGTGGAACACTCACAATTTGATATCACATATTCTATAAAAAAAACTCCTCAGAATAGCTCTTCGCTTCAAGACCTTTTCAGAACACATCGATGCTCCTTTAAAACAAAAAAAAATTTTATTTCTTTAATACTTTCCCCTAAAGTACCCACGATTCGATGTCGCGCCGGCAAAATGGCGGCCGAGCGATTTTTGCCCGACGGAGCAGGTCTCTCAGTGGCGGCAGTTGGGAGAATTCTTGAAATTTAGAAAATATAGAAAAACAAAAAAGGATATTTCACTGTTTCGCTGGAATCCGGGGTCGTGACCGCGTCGTCGTGAGGACGTTATTCGCTTCGTTCAAGTCAAGGGGAGCTCCGGTGGCGAAATCGACGAGCAAATCGTCGTCCAGATCCTAAAAATTCCAGAATGTTCCGACATATTCCAGAATTTCCCGGGACTAAGCTCCCTAGATGTGGTTTTCACGCTGATTCCTAATCTGTGCTCAAAAGTTGCCCTCGAGGCCTGTGAAAAAAGTTAGAGACTCTCAAAGTCGAAAATTTCGATGTCTCCGATTGAGCTCCTTTTTGGAAGGTATATAGTCCTTGTTCCCCTTGTCACGAAAAACCATTGGATAATTCTCAAAAAAGTTCTGGAGTTCAGATATAAGTTTTCAAAGCTGGGCTCGTGATAAAAGCGTAAGAGCGCGGTGTCCTATTGCGATCCGGCGAGCGTCGAAGCAAAGGTAGCGAGAGCAGTAGGAAAGTGGCTGACTGGGGGTCAGGAGGTCATAGGTTCGGTGCACACGCAGTGCGAACTTTTTTTGCAGTTTTTTCTTTTTTGGATACTTCGGTCTAACAACTTTTTTGCAAAAAGTAAGCTTCTGATTAATTCGCTAAACTAGTTTTTTCTAGAATATTCCACGGTATTTGGGATCTCTCCTCTAACCAGGAAACGTTTTCAGCTCACAGTGAAACTTCTCAATGAGACCGGATGCTCTAGATGTAGTTTTGATCATAATTTGCGCTTAAATCTTGCCCTCAAGGCATGTGAAAGAAGTTAGGGGCTCTCAAAGTCGAAAAGGGTTAGCCGATATGAAGTCAGTCTTGTTCGTGTTGGATCTCGCTCATAATAAACTTTACCTTGTCCTTCTGCACGGCGACGCTGATCCTCTTCTTCAGAAGCGTCTTGTGTTCGTTCTTCTTCTCCTTCTCGCCGGCTCGGACGGTCGTCACGGCCGCGGCGACGACCGGAGCGACTTGGACCGGTGCCACGGCGTTGTGAGTCTCCTCGGCGGTGTCGACGATGGGAAGATGGGTCTTGGAGGTCTTGATGGCTCCCCAGCCTTCGTCCTGCTCCGGAGCGACGCGGCTCACCGGATGGAGCTTGATGTTGTGTCGGTTGACGACGACTCGAGTTCCTTCGGCCGAGGAGGACGTCGGGACATCTGTCTCGCTCGACAACGACGCCAGAGCCGCTCTAAAACTTGGAAAGTCAATCTTCGTTGTTAGGAAAGACAAGACAACAGAAAGACTTCGAAAAAAAATTGCCGTCCTCTTGTCAGATAATGCTCACTTATGCACTCCAGCAAAAATAGCCGCAATAAATGTTGACTTCAATTTATTTTTTTCAATGTGAAAAAAAAGCTGCAAAAAAAATCGACAATGCAGAAATTACGTTGTCTTATGCGCTCCTGCGAGAACAACCGTGAGATTGAATTTTTTTTTTCAACAACTCCATCTCAAGCCTCATAAATAATTGATTCCTATTACAAAAGGTCTAAAAAAGAGTGAAAAGGTCATGAAATCGAAAATATGAATAACTTTGAAAATTTTTTGAGCATCAGAATACAGTTTCAATTTCTTATCAAATTATGACAAAGATACTCAAATCAATTATGCTTCGTTTGTCATAACTTTGCATAAGATGAAAAAAACGAGTAAATGATAGTTTGAATCGAAAAATAAAGATAAAAATGAAGAAAAAAAGGAGAAAAGTTACTCAGAGCTTGGTAACGCAAACCGGACGTGTCCGAGCGTATCTAGTGATCACTTCAGTGGCGTCAGCACTCTTAAGTGGTCCTTTTTGCTGCCTTTTCGCGCCATTTCATAAGCTGTTATGCAAAATTTTTGCTCAGAAACGTCCGGTTTTCTTTGGCGAGATTCTGACTTTTGCTGGCATTTTCCATGAAGCACAAAACTATGAGGATACTCTTCCAAAAAAGCTGTTTTTGTCAAAAAATAACCTGAACTCTTCCTCAGCGGAGGATAACGGGGAAGCCGTGGTAGGAGGTTCAGAAGGAGCTGTAGTTGTTGTAGTTGTCGGAATATTGGTGACGGTAGTAGTTGTTGTAGAAGTCGTAATTGGAGCCGGAGTTCTTCTGACTTCTCCCAGCTTCTTCTCCAGCTGCTCCAGAACCAACTGTAAAATCATCTTCATTTTTGAACCGGACTCGAAAGTCTTGGTCGCACGTGGAATGGCTCAGAAATATATTATTTGTTCTATAGTCCGTCCATCGTGACTTTACAGTTTTCGAGTGTCTGCGTCTCTCTGTTCCCTCACCGGCGAGGTCAGAGAAACGTCAAAATAGCACGTAAACATGAGAGGGTCGCCGAGAGACGAGGAGGGCGCAGAGAAGATTTTTTTCAAGTTGAGAAGTGGACTACAGGTCTATAGCCGGTTCAACGTCTTGATTGAGCGCGGAAGCCGTTTTGAGACGGGCGCTCTTTGAAAATCTGTTTTTGGTCTTTGAAAGTTGAGCCATTTCAAGTGCGCATTCAAGTTCAAGAGAAACGAAAATATGAAGGTCATGGAAAACTTTCTAAAATAAAAAAAATGACTTTCAAAATATAGAAACCTCCTGAAGCCGGTCGACGATGGACTGCGCATCCTCCCGACTCACGTTCAACTTTCCCAATATTTTGGAAACTTCTTGACGCGAAGAACTTTCTTGTGAGGTCTGAAAATGTGCAGGATTTTTTTTTTAAAGATTTGACTGGCTGTGCCAAATTATAGAAGCTGTCTAAGATAGGAAAATTGCAACCTATCTTCGAGAAAACGAACTAGATTTAATGAAAAAAAATAAGGGCGACAGCGTTGAAAATTCAGCTACCTTTTTCTAAATGCGAATTCTTTCTCTATAAGACATTTTGTGGACATTCTTATATCCAGGAAATCTTTCGTGAGGACAACGTAACTTTTTGAAATCTTATCTTGAAAAAAAGGTTTGAAGGTGGAAAGAATTTAAACGGAATACTACAAAGCTGATTCCACTATGGAACGTTTTTTCACCCCCCTTCCGGTTAAGCTTTTAATGAAACTTCCCTTAAGTGTACTTTAGGACCCCCTGATTCCATATCAAGAAGAAAATTTCTCGCAATAGATCTCGTTTTCGAGTGAGGACGCTTCAAAAGCTCAAAATAGCGCTTTTTTGTCATTATTTGCTTATTTTGCACACTTTGAAGCTCCATAACTCGAAAATGAGATCTACTGCGAGAAATTTTCTTCATGATCTAAAATCAGAAGGTCCTAAAGTACCTTTCAGCGAAGTTTCAACAAAACCCGGGGGGTAAAAAACGTTCCCTGGTGAGATAAAATCAAACCTTCCACTATAATAATAAACATTTTGGCACTGCAAACCTCATTCGAGACAGTAGTAACCAGAGGCTCTTCCAAAACTTCTTCTTCTTCGCTTTCTCCGCTGACGACGCCTTCAGCTTCGGCGACTGTCGGCTTGTCGGTTGTCGTGGCCTGAAGATGTACTTCATCAACCGCAACGAGTTTGGAAGTCGGCTCGACATCTCTGAGCGGAGGAGGGACGGTCGTCGGAGGGGTCAGATCTTTGGCCGGGGGCAGCTTCTCGAAGATCTCCAGCTTCTGTCGTTCTGAGTAGTAACATGCAAAAAAGGTCTTCTCTTAGGTTCCTTGAAATCATGAGCAATCATCGAAACTGGTACTTTTTTTTTAAATCAAAGAAGTTAAAGTGCCTTCTACAGGGGTGAAATTAAGGTGGTGTCTATAGGGGTTTTCAGTCTGAGTTCTAGGTTTCTAAAGCTCAAGTATTCCCTATAGGGGTCTTTCAATCTTTTCGTCCAGATTTGATAAAAAAGACCATTGATCAATTCATCCTTTTGAAACTTTTTAATTCAGATATAGCTGATTTTTGAGTTTCTCGCCTAAAAATGCTTCTACTCATAGAGTTCATGTAGCTTATCGACTAGCATGTCCCCTATAGGGCCACTTTTGCAAGCTTTAGTGGCCCCTATAGTAAAAGGTTAAGAGGTTCCTAGACGGGAACATTCAAGGGCCCTAAGGTTGCCCTTTTAGGATCCACAGTTACTAAGCTTCTTCTCAAAAAGAAAACATCGAATGGAATGTGAGAAATCGATCACGTCACACAACAAGATGATGACGCCATTTTCGGAAGGATTAATGAGATCACGCGGCGTCGAAAAAAAAAAACGATATCGATGGAAAAAGAGAAGATAAATGATTAGCCGCGACACGTTTTTCTATTCAATGAGATGACGAGGCGCCGCTTTTTGAATTTCGATTGGGTTCACTTTTTCATAGAGGGCAAATAATCAAATTAAGAAAAGGTACAGTCTGTGTGCCATGACTTGAAATTTCACGGAACGACATTCCGCTGTTCCGCTGCGTGCGTTAACGAAGCGTCTTTCGAATCTAGATCACGCTTTCAATTGATTGTTATTGCTGTGGGAGAACATGAAAGTAGAGTACCTCAATAAAAGAAAAAAGAAATTAAAAGCGCGACCGAGGTTCGCAAAGGCGCGTAGCGGCACAGCGGAATGTCGTTTGGTGAAATTCCAAGTCATGGTACACAGGCTAAAACGCTTCAGAAAAAAAAATTTAGATAATAATAAAGCTCGATATATGCTTTAAATTATGTAAGACCTAAAAAAAATAGAAATTTTTTTAAATGCAGAAAATTTTTTTTGTAATGGAATCATCGACTTTCTCTCAGAAATTCAAAAAAATCTCGGAGAGCTCAAAAAAATAAAGGAAATTGAAAAAAATGTAAACCTATCTAAAAACTCATGAAATAATGGCCAAGACGCTTTCAAAAAAAATAGTTTTGCGTTTTTTTATTTTTTTCTGAACTAGCTCAAAAAAATGGAACCAATATTTCTTAAATTTGAAAAAAATTACTTCTTCAGAATAAAAAAATTAGGTAGAAAACTTTCAGAAAAAAATGAAAACATGAGGACCTTCAGAAATATTCTAAAAAAATGGGCAAGAGTCCAAACTTTGAACCGAAATGAACTACTCCATCAGTATTCTAGAAAAAAATCTCTCGATTTTTTTCAAAATGGCTGATTTCCTAGTAAGAGGTCGAAGCCCTTCAAAAAAACTAATTTTATCATTTTTAAAAAGTAGGTTGAGACCTCCAACTTCTTATTTCAAGAACTAACGCTACTAACGAATTTAATGATAACTTTGTTCTCCAAAAAAAATAAAAAAAGATAATGAGAAAAATCAAACGTTGATTGAAGGGAACGAAGAGGTTGGCGGCGGGATTCGGGGCCAGGGGCGGGATGAGGGCTTCCGGCGGCGTCAGCGGGATTCTGCAGCCGACTTTTTCGGATTCTCTCCATGGGACGGACTTGCTCGAGGCTTACGGTAGCTGTTCGCGATGGAGCGCAGTCGCCATCGAGTTGTGGAGCAGGGCGTTGTTGAGGAGAATCGCGTTGTTCAGCTGCTGCTGTCGCTGGATCAGCTCGTAAAATGTCCTCTGCACGTCGCTTGGCTGGAAGAATTTTCTGATTTATTGTGAAAAATGTTTCGAATTGATTTGAAAAGGAATTTCAACCTTAACCTCAAGGAGGACTACAAAACAAGTTCTAACCTCCAGGAAATAGTTTTGACTCCACTTTAAAGCAAGTTTTCTTCAGAAATGGTCTGACCTTGTATTTTCTCAAAAAAATCAAGCCTCCTCAAAAAATTCCTTCTCATTTTGTAAATTAAATTTACCAAATAACCATTTTACTACCCCTGAAAATACATTTTTTTTTTAAAATTTTTTTAGCCAAGTTTCCAATTCCAGACTCCATGAATTACTGTTTCAAAACGACGCTAAATAAAAATATCTGTCTTCCGCGGTTCAATTTTTTTGACGATCGAAAGAAATTCTTAATATCTAATTTTTTTCCAGTTTTTAAAAAGTTTCCTGTATTCATGAAAAAACATTTAGCTTTTTGCTGACGAAAAGATCGATTTACTACGAACCCTGGGATTTTCTGAAACTATGAAAGATTTCTTTTGAAATAACCAAATTGAGATTCTGAGGGTCCTAACCTGAGAAATTTCTTATTTTTTTATAAAAAAAGTTCTCATATTCCGTGTATTTTTCTTCACTCGAAGTGGTAGCTCTCTCAGTCGGCCGAGGCTACCCTAGAGTATACACGGAGTCCGTGCCCGAGCCCCACCATCCCCGCCGTGCCCGTACCCGCGAAACTGAGGGATCAACTTGTGGAAGAACGAGGCGAAGGATCGTAAGACCATGCTTTCAATTCAATCAACTACACGTTTTGACTTCTTTTTCGCCAAAGGCGGTGTTAGTGCCGCTCAAAAGAGCAATTTTTTCACCGCCTAGTCGATACCATCTGACTAAAACAACCAATAAATATTGTATTGTATTGTATAGTCTCAAAATGACCCACTTGGTCCGCTTTCGTTGGTTTTTTGTCCAGGACTATACCAGAGTGCGAAGTAAAACAATCTTCTCGACAAAAAAAAAAATAATAAATAAATGACTGGTGAATCGAGAGGTAGATACAAGTAGGTACTGGGTAGCAACTGAAGTGAATCGGCGAATGGTAATCGGTGGTCATTTGTATGCGACCGGGTACTATCTCTATGGTACCTGGATAGTACCTGATCGGTATCTGGATGCTACCGGGTATGTACCTGGAATTCGCGATTGCCACTGGCGGGCATATCGGTCGTTTATTTAGCTCCAGTGTTTTTTCACACCTTCCGAAGTCTTCCAGGATCTTATTGGATGAATCTGAAGCAAAAAATAAAGACCCGGGAAGCGATTCCAGACTTTCCGAAAAAAATCGCGAATGTCAGGTAGCTACCCAATAGCTACTTGCATCGACCTCCAACCCGGGTGAGCTAGTGCCCGGTCGCATACAAACGACCACCGATTACCATACGAATTTTTCAAAAGTTGCTACCCGGTATCTATTTGTATCGACTTCTCGATTCACCTTTAATAGGTCATGTTTTGATCCGTGAAACTTTTCGGCCTCTTGTATTGATTTTAAAACTGATAAATAGTCAAGGTCAAGCCGAGCAAAAATCGCAAAATTTTTTCCTTTAAAATGACTGAATTATGATTTTACAGTTACCAAATTTTTTTTTGAATAAACGGTTGTTAAAAGCAATTTATTAGGACGCGGAAATAACATCTAATACTTTTTGAGCGATAAAAAATAGACTTCTAAGCGGTTCCATTTTCAAAAAAGCATTTTTTTTTTCCATACGATTTTTTGATATTTTATCGATGGCTTTTCTCTCAAAATGAATTCCAAGTTCCTTTTTTCATAAAATGGCGAGAAACGGGAAAAACCCCAGATAAAGCTCACATTTGCCGGTTGTTGTGGAGGTGGCTGTGCCCTGACGTAGTGAAGAAGTGTTGAAATTATTAAAAATCGGAGAACCGGCATCTGTAATGGAAATCCGATTTTCGGAGCCAAACATTTCAAAACAACGAGTTCTCCTACTTCGGGCGAAAAGGAAAAGCACCCCTTTCAAAAAAATCTTCAAAGGGTCTTCAACAGATGTTTTTGCATCTTTTTCACAGTTTTCAATGAAAAGATGCTGAAAATCAACTAAAAAGATTTCAGAAGCTTCAAAAAGGATCCTCTGAGGCTAAGAATAAGGAGCTCGAAAGCTTTTTCTTCCATCATTTTGGAGTTTTTAGCGGAGCATTTTCAGCTCCTCAAGGTCAATTATTAGAGTTGAAAAGCGCCGATTCACAGACAAATAAAAAATATTCACGAATTCCTTTTTTTCTTGTAAAAAAGTTAATTATTTAGAAGAAACAATATTTAAAAAAGGAGCTATGGCATTTAATATCAGAGAAGTGAAGAAAAATTTCCATGAAAGTTATTGACTGATGCGATAATTTTTGAATTGGCGCCAAAATACATCGCAACCGCTTCGCGCACAAACTGCAAATGCCGCAGATAGCCGTTTCAAATGCGCAACGCGTCCTCCTTGCCAACCTACCCAGCTCACCTTCCAAGTCGGGAATGATTGATTCGGCTTGCAGTTTCCGTGCGAAGCGTTCGCGCTGCTTTTCGGCGCCAGTTTAAAATTTTCGAGTTTTCAGATTTTAATCAAGTTTCTTGTCGTAGATAACAGAAAAGTTTAGTTCAAAAAAGTTTTATGACATTTAATATGCGATCGAAGTTTGCAAATTAAAATGATAAAACGTTTTGGCGACGAGAGAAACTTTGGAAAAAAAAAAAAAAAAAAATTGAGATAAACGAAGGAAAAAAAGAAAATCTGAAAAATTGCGATGCCTGTTGTCCATAGAGCAACTATACTGCAGAACGACCTTTTAGCGGGTTCAAAAAAATTTTCTCACTGATTTCGATTAAATTTTTCTTCGAAAATAGGGAACACTCTACGTTTTCATGTAATTCGCAATGAGAAGCTCTAAGTTCGTTTTTGACTGCCCCTAATGCCTTTAAAAGAGGATATTTTACTTTTCCTGATGCGATAACTTTTGATTGGCTCAAACCGCTTTGCACTGAAAATGCGGCAGTCGGCCGTTTCAAACTGAGAAAAATGGGTTATACGAGACAATGGGATTCGGGGCTGGTAGTAAATAACAAGTCTTGGCTGAGACGAGTATACAAAACGCGGTCGGAACGAGTCTCAGACTCGGGCGTCGGAGGGAGAAGCCGCGCGGAAAGGTAACGAATGACCGCCTCCTTCGGGCCAATCGTGGAGGCCGTCCCCGCCAAATACAGCCGCCTTGTAATGTCCACTTTTGAAACTGGCCCCGGGCATCCGTCACTCGTCGCCACAAACGAAAACAATTTTTACCGCCTCCGTCGACACGGCTAACCTTGGCTGCGTGTGACGCTTCTTTACTTGGATGATCATGGCTTGCCAGAAAGTGGTAAATGGGTTTACGGTGCTAGTCCGGAACCGTAAATGGCTCAAACTCAGAGCTGTGCTTTGGGCCAGCCGGGCTGGCCATAGTGTCGCAACGCGGTCGCGAAGCGGCCAAAAATTTGCCACTTTTCGAACTTTTTTGTATCGAAATTTTCACAGAATGTGTAAATGGGGGAGTGAGTAATCGAAAATGTGTTATTTGGGAAAATTATTTGATTTAAAATATGAAATGAGATGAAAAAAGCTCGCGATTGCGACAATTGTGGGCCGATTCGGTCATCAACCTCGGCCCAACGCACAGCTCTGCTCAAACTTGCTCTTTGGAAGTCTAATCTCTAAAGAACCTTCTACAAAAGCCTGCATACTTATGAAAATTTTCGCTGATTTGCGATATTAGGTCTTTCCCCATTATTGATTGCTTGCAAGGAAGATCATTTTTCTCTGCGGTTGGAAATTTCTTGAAGATTGGCCCGAACTCTACTGAAATCCTGCAAAGAGCCGTGCCTACGCATCCTGCAAGTGCAGGTAGTATTCACCGGATTCAACAGATCCTTTCCAACTAGTTATGGAAAAAAAACCATGTTCACTGAAGCGATTCCTAATTTCTCAGAATTCTATAGAGCGCTTCTGATTCCTATTGATGTGATCGCTACAAAAAGTCTGAGGAAAGCAGCTCAAGCTATTTCGATCTTTTCGAAAAAAAAAGAGAGAAACTTTTGGAATGTGACTCGAAGCTCTATTTGCAGCTTTTGGGCCTATTTCAAAGCCTCAAATAGCAATGAACATTGTTTTATTTTTCAATATAATTGAATTTTTTTGCAAAAAGAATTTTTTTCTTTCTTCAGAATCTAAATTATTGTCCTCAAAGCTTAAAAATAACTCAAAAAAATTTGAAAAGTTGGTATGACTTCATAATAATCACTTAAAACGCCTTCAAATTGATCTCTAACATGAAAAAAATAGTTTAGTAACATAATTTTTCAAACATGGAAAAAAATTTCAAAAATCGCTCAATCTTTTTTTGTCTTCTAACAGTATAAAAGCAATAAAAAAAACCTAACCATTAATTACGATGTTCTAAAAATAAAGACATATACAATTTTTTGAAATATTCTTTTTTTAGTAAAAAAAAGAAAAACTCACATTTTAAAAGGAATCGACACCACAGAAAGCCGTTCCAAAAACCCAATTCCACTTCTCAAAAATGGAATTATTCCTAAAAAGCCAATGTTTTTTTCCCAATCGAAAACAGTCGAGTACCTCATTTTCCTCCCCCCATCTTTGATCAATCAAACGGCGGATCATTTGGCAAGATCTTCTGCAAAAAAGGCGTCCTCCGGGACTTTCACTTTGGCGCGTCGCAGCTTGCGGCGCTCTTCCTAATTGCGCAATAAGCTTACGGGAAAAAAAAGCAGGCCGAGGAACGAAAAGAAAGAAAGCGCCAAGTTCCTTCCTTTTTTTTTTTGAAGGCCGGATGGCCATTTAATAGGGCGTTTTAGGTTCCAGTTTAGGTGGCACTAAGTCCATTTGAGCGGCAGTTGCAATCCTTATAGGGCCTATTAAAAAGTCAGAAAAAGTAATGATTAGAGGAAAAAATATACAAGCAGGGCATTAATAAAAAAGGATTCGATCATAAAGAAAAACTGGAAATTTTTTTCGAAGGGTCTACGAAAATATATTTTATCTATTGGAAAAATTTTCAGTGGTCCCTTTAGGGTTTTGACGTTTTAGGGGCCTCTCTAATCATTGAATTAGTGGCCACTAAAGTGGCTAAAACTTATTGGCCTCTTTAGAAGCCTTGATGGTTCTATTAGACCGCTAAAACTACTATAGTGGTCACTAGGACGCTAAATAGCGACTTCTATAAAGTTGGTTATAGTGGTCCCTTTAGGGTCCTCTCCAAGGAGCCTTTTAAATGGCCACTTGAGTTTTCCACAGACAATCAAAAAAAAAGCTTGTTATACTGGATTAGGAGAACAAAATAAACAAGTAAAAAACACGTTTCAAAAAAATTTCTTCAACTCCTTTAGAGCAAATTTGTCACTTTCAAAAAATCACTGAAACTTTTCTAATCACAAACTTTTCTTCTTGTTTTTTATATCCGGAAAATTACTAGCTCTAAACATTTTTGGCTTTTTTGCTGAATTTTTTTTGGTATTTTCCAGGAAAGTTTTACTCTCTAATCAAAATTGCATTTTTTTTTTTCAGATTCTTTCGATTCCAGAATCTTTTCAAAATACGCGGATCCCTTCAAAACTTTCTTCTAAACAAAAATCAACGCTTTTTCTGAAATTCAAACTCTTTTTCGAAATCATTTCTTTTTCTTTGAGACGATGCAAAAAGTACATTCATTAAACGCAGTACATGCGGAATATTTTTCCGATTATTATGGAAGAGAATAAGTTAATCAACTCGTATTACTCGACGATCGTTCAGACTTGCTGGGAGGCCCTCTTCAGCTTGACCGCCAGTTCGGGGTTTTTGTTCAAAGCCAGTTGCCAAGGCGTCTTTTCCTCCTGAACTTTGGCAGATTAGATCGAGGCTGCCGTGTCATCGGACACCTTATTTTTCATGTCGGCGATCGCCCCACGATGCACCAACATCAGCGCGACTTCTTCACGGTTTTCGTCACACGCCAAGTGTCTGCAAGTAGCAGAACTGTCGTAAAATCGATGTAAAAATGGATAAGGTCTATCTAAAGATCGATCAATGAAAAAATATATTTGAAGATTCATCCCATGTCTAAGAGAATGATGAACACGGTTGGTTCCTGGATGAACTGGAGTCCAAAAATAGCTAGAAGGTGAGCTTTTACCAACAGAAAAGAGCTGAGGCTTTCGAATCTAAGAGGAAAATAAAAACGGTTTAAAGCTTCTGCACGAAAATGTAGTTAAAAATAGCTGTCTGTTAAGAACCCCCCGAAAAAAATTTGAGACTTCGCCTAGAAAGAAAAAGAGTAATTTTTCCATAGAAAACAACTTTTTAAGTCAACTTTTTCGAAAAAAAACTCTATGAAGGTCTATAAACAAAGCTTCTTCTGCAGAAAACTCACAGCGGCGTGTTTCCTTCGCTGTCTCTGGCATCAATTTTGATTCTGGGCTGAGAGAGCAACAAACGGACGATCTTAAATCAAAAATTTCCTCCATTCCATTCATCTGAATCTCACGAGTTCATGTCCTTGGCTGGCTGCTCGGTGGAGCGCCGTTGCTCCATATTTATCGGCGACGTTTACATCAGCTTCGGCGTCAAGAAGAATTTTGAGAATCTATAGGTGATTTTTTGCTCTCAAATACCGCTATCCATTTAAAATGACTGATAAGGGAGTTTTTGTGGTAGCCATAGGTTTGAGATCTTGAAAACGAGTTTTTTTTTTTTTTCGAAAATACCAAAAAACCCAGTTAAAATCAGTTTATGAGTTTACCTCCCGGTGATTTTTGCTAGCCGCGTAGTGGAGACTCGTCTGACCATTCTTGTTCTGATGCAAAATATTAACCTAAAAAGTGACTTATTTTTGTCTAATCCTTAACTTATCGATCAACCTGAGCAAGTCCAACTAAATAGCGGACGAGCTCGGTTCTGCCAGCCGATGCGGCGATCATCAGAGGCGTCCATCCCAACTAAAAAGAGTAGCAAGTAAGTTTGAAAAAAAGCGGACAAAGTCCAAATATTATTTCATCGAATCTTTTCTTTTCTTTTAATTTTAAGTTTAATTTTGGAATCTAACACCCAAAATAGTCCCGAAATCTCTTATTTCACTTAAAAAGAGATTTCCTAAAAGTTCTCTCAAATTCTCTTTCAGACGCTCATACGAATAGGAAAAAAACCAATTTAGGTTTAATTAACCAGAACGCAAAACATTCAGGCCTAAAAATGACTTTTTACAGAGAGGCTCAAGAATCTGATTTTTCGAAATCCTTTTCAAATAGTCCAATTCTAAACCCTTCATTAACAAACTGAAAAAAACGTTTCTTCATTTTTATGATTTTGACCTTTCAAAACCATTTTTTGATTCGATACCCACATCGTCAGGCTTATCAGCAGCTCCAGGATCGGTCAGAAGAGCATACTGAAAGATGGAAACACAGCCTCCGACGGCGGCAAAATGAACAACAGAACGGCCCGAATCATCTTTCGTTTGTAGGAGTTGCGGCACTTTTGTCAGCAGTCTTTTGGCATCCTTTAAAATTTTTTCAACTTCGAAACCATAAAAAAATGAGGAGGAAGCGAAAGAAAACGCGTGATCTAGAGAGACGCGAGAGAAAAAGAAATTTCCACTTTCTGAACTTCTCCGCTTATCCCTCGTTTCTTGTCCATGGAGTTGAAAACAGAAAAATGAGAGAAATAGACACATTTTTATCTCGAAACTCTTTAAGTAAAAGCTTATTTTCTCTTCTTTTTCCCTTGGGCTAAAACAGAGAACCTTTCCTAATAAACTTGAGCTAAAAATCGGAACGAAAGATCAAGGGCGGCCTGAAGAGACCCCAGAGAAATGAGAAAAGCTTTTTTTCTCTAAACTCTCTTCAAGTCCAAGCAGGACTCAACACTTTTTATTTTTCTTGAAGTTTACAGAGAAGCTTGACCAACCGAAATTAGGAAAAAGACAAAGATGGGGTGAAGAGACGCCAGAGAAGCGGAAAAAACTCATTTTCTTTAAATTCTCTTCCGGCCGCCTAACCACTCTTTATTTTTTTCTATAAGCTCGAGAAAAAAATGACCAGAAACAAGATGGAGAAATAGAAAAAAACAGGAAAAAAATTTTTAAGAAAAAAAATCTAATATATTTCTTTCTTTTATTCAAGATCGAGAAAAAATGAGTGCGATTAGACTTAGAAACTAGAGAGCCCTGTAAGTCTGGAGACGCCAGAGAAGTGGGAGAAACTCTCTTTCTCTGAACTCTCTTCAGTCTTCTGCTGATCTCTCAGACTTATACCTTTTCCTCCACTTTCTGGAAAAATTTTTGAGAGACCACTTTAGGGTTTTGACATTTCAGTGGCCACTAAGATGAAGGATGATGGCTTCTTTTAGTGACCACTTTAGAGTTCTTTCGACTGGTACTTGAGGGACCTTTTAAGTGGCCACAAAAGGTTTTTTTTTTCTCTGAGTTTGGTTATTTCTTCTTTTGAAGATCCATTCAGAATAAACTTACATCTTCATTGGCGGCACGGAGAAGCTTGGCAAGTTCAGCAGTTAGTTCGCTCAGATTGATTTGCGGCGGATCCACTTCCATAATGTCTGAAAATAAGTTTACTCGATTATAGTCATTGTTTCCCGACTTGAAACGCGAGGGAGGCGTACGCGGTTCTTGGCACGAGTTCAATTCAACCGCCAGCGAGCATTCAGAGAGCTTATTTATCGCTCTTTTCACTCCTTATTATATTATTTATTGATTATTTTTCATTTGTGCATCAAAAAAAGTAGAATAGATACAAAAAAAGAGCGGTTGCCGAGCTACCAGAAACCAAGAACCGCGTGCGCACACGCTGCGCGAGCCGCCCCCTGCCCCGCCTCCCTCGCCTCTCAAGTCGAGAAACATTGACTATACTTTCATTCATAACAACTTCAATATCGAACCGGTATCAACCGCAGCAAGAAAAAAAGTACAATAAAATGAATAATAAGGCAAGTAAATATTTATTAAAATCTTAAATACATGTGTCACGAGTTCCCAATCACCCTTATTGAGAAGAATAAAACATCAGAAAATCCAAAACCAGGTGAGAACCCGTTTCTGCAGAATATAATAAACAACAGCGAAATAGAAGATCAAGGCGATTATAAGGAGAATTTTGTCGGTGAGTTCTCGTCGCTCGTATTTCGACAAAAGTTTGCTGCTTGTCTGAAAAGGGACAAAGTTAAACTTCGATTATGAAATAATCCAAAAAATGATGATTTTGCTTCAAAAGTTTCTGATTGGCTGACCACGCCCTTTTACGTGAAAGCTAATGGAACTCTAGAGAGGTGTCTCTAGGGATCAGGGAAAAACAAGCCCTTTAGGTTTTAGTTTTAGGTGGTCCCTATAGGGTTTAAAATTCATACCCTAAGGCTCTAAAGCTTGAATGATTCCTTTAGTGATCTCTTATTTTTTTTGTTCAGATTGGAAAATCAAAAAGACATATAACATAAAACTTGATCGATTTATCTTATATTTCATTCCTTTTCACCAAAAACTCCTCATCACCTTCTTAAAACTCTGTGGAAAAAAAAGCTTTTCAAAATTCGAAACTCGGGCTAAAATGAGCTTACAAGAACATGAGCGAAGAATGAAAAATGTCAAGGAAAGACGAACCCGAATATGTCCGGCCTGATTTTCGTACTCGGTCTGTGTCTGAGACAGAACCGAAGAGGAATGGACGAGATTTCCCATTGTATTTTCGCTTTGCGTCACTCTTTCGGCCATTCTCGTCACCAATTCACTCATTCTTGTCGATCTCTGGAAAAAATTAATCCGCTCCCAAATTTTTTTAAGTAAATAACCAGAAAAAGAAATTAAGAAAATTCAATATTTTCCATTCAAGTTCCTGTTTCATTTTACGCGGCGTGCAAATTAAATTCCGCAAAGTTCGAAATTATTTCTGACTCTCCAGAAATAACTTATCTTTTTTCTTCTCTGACTGCGTTTCAAAAATTTGTGGGATCACTTTGAACTCGGCATTAACTTGCAGAATGTCTCAAAAATATTTCTTTTCAGGTGTTTTTGATTTTATGGAACTATATACACGTTTAAAGCCCAACTAATTTATACTCTCAAAATTTTAATTTTCTTCCTGAAAAATGAAACCTGTCGAGGACCCGTGGATTCAAGATTTATTGATTTCTTTCCCGTTGACATTCCTTGAAGCAGTGCTTTTCGTTCTTCGGCGGCTAAAAAAATCAATTCATTTCGGTTTTTGTGAGATGAAAATCGAACCAATTTCCTTCCGAACTTCAATGGAACTGTCCCGAAGTTCTCTTTGCAACTTGGCAAGCTGCTTTTCGTGGGCGCCGACGTTAACCAATATTTCTGTTTGCACCTCGTTTTTATCCGCCTGGAAACCGAGAAACCATTCTCAAGCTAAACTATTAAACTCAAAAAATGGTGATACAATCTTCTCTCAATTTTTAAAAAAGTAGTTATTCCAAAACAACTTTTTTTTAGGAATGGAAAATATTTTCTACTCTAAATATGGAAAAGTGCATTTCAACAAAAAAAAAAATTTAAAGAAAGCAAATTTCTTTCAAAATTTAAAGTTTATTCAAGAATTCAAAACAAAAATATTCTTCTAAAACCAACCCTGGCGGCCAATTCTCGTAGAGAATTAATTTTCGCCTGCATTTCCCTGAGGATCGTCTGGATTTCCTTGACTTGGGCTGCATGTTCAATTATTCCATTGGCGTTTAACCTTCAAAAATACCGGACATAAACTTGACAGGAAAAAAAATTTTTTCGGGGTTTTACTAACACACTTCTGTCCTCGAAAGCTTTTCAGAAAATTATCACAAATACTTGAAAATCTGAAATTTCCTGGCAAGGAATCGCTCATGGAAATTATTTTCTTGACAAATTTTCAATAAAAACGGAAAAGCTCCTCGAAAACTTTTTCGAACGCACTGCCAAAGTCGGAAGTGCGGAAAACGGGTGCAAAAAGGGAGTGACTGCAAAATGGCCGCTAAAAGGTTCCCTTTTTATGGCCTTTATTGAGCCTTTCATTTTTGGTGGGTTAAAAAGGGTCATAAAAGAGCGAAAAAAGGGAGAGGCCGCAAAAAGGGTGAAGAAAGAGTGAGGGTGCAAAAGGGTCCTGAAATTTTCTTCTATTGATAATTTCCGATTTCATTACTGTTGCATATTTTGGTTCATACACAGTCCCTTGTAAAAATTATTCCTAATTTTAAAAAAAAATTGTATTTCTCCAAAGGGTCCAAAAAGGGTGGATGAAAGCCGATGAAAGGACGCAAAAAGGCAGTAAAAAGGAAACCTTTGCCACCCGTTTAGGAACAATTAATGGAAACAGACGCTCAAAGGGCCCGTGAAGGGTCTTTCCGACTTTGCCTATGCGACTTTTTAAGGGTACTCAACAGATATTTTTTTGCTATTTCTCGCATCCTTCAGTAAAAATATGTCAAAAAGCAACTAAAAAGGTTCCCTAAGATTCAGAAAGAATCCTCTGAGGCTATGAAAAAGAAGCTTTTCACATCATTTTTGGAGCTTCTGCGGAACCTTTTCAGCTTCTTCTGAAGGTTCTCAAAAAAAAATTTTCTATTTTCCTGTCTTTCTTTTTTTTTGACCTAAATTTGATATATCTCCGAATAGATTCTTGGCCCACCCTAAAGCTTCATCAATTTTCTGCCGACTCTTCGAATAAAGTTGATTGATATCTTTGTGCAAGGTCTGACCTCGTTCAGCTATATTCACCATCTGAACTCGAATCAGGAAAAGATATATAAATTCAAGAAAAAGATACAATATTAAGCACAGTGATTATACACCTTTCCTTCTGAAACACGAAAAAAAAACCGATTTTATTAAGGTTAAAGCTATGAGCTAACAAACTAAGACACAAACGAAGTAACAAAGGCTGTTTTTCAAACAAAAAAAAAACAAAAAATTCAAACAATTGAAGCTAAATCTAATTTGCTTTTAAAGTTTCAGACATTGAAACCGGCGTCCCTCATGCACTGTTTGTGGGCTTCGATCAATTTTCCGCAGTTCTCCTCTCCATTTTCCATAATACAAGCGTCTCGAATCTAGAAAACAAAACTATTTTGAAGTAGACAAAATTGAAGGTTATCCTGCCTCTATTAACACAAGATACACTAAAAAGCAATTTTAAAAGCTAAAAAAAATCCCTTTCGAAAATTTCGGAGAAAAAAAAAGTACAAACACGAGCAAAGTCGGAATGGTGGATAACGACCGCTAAAGGGAGAGGCTCAAAAAAGGTCGCAGAAAGGCAGCAAAAAGAGACCCTTTATTGAGCCTTTTATTTTTTTTTTCTGGGTTTGAAAGGCTTAAGAAAGGGTGGAAAAAGGTAGAGGCAGCAAACATGGTGCAAAAGAGCCGATGAAATGGCGCGTAAAGGCAGCAAAAATGGAGCCTTCATTACCCTAAAAGGAACAATCTATGAAGCCTTTATGGACCCTCGGAGGGTCCTTCCGACTTTGCCTTTGTAAAAAGACTCATTTATTCTTTCAATTTCAATCAAATCAATAATAAACTATAAAAAAGGGTTCTCAAGTAATATTTCCCTCAAAATCACCCTTTTCGTTTCGGGACACGCGCAGCACGGCTTCAACTTCTTTTCCTGCGTCGTGTCGGACTGGAAAACGAAAAAACCTTCTTCAAACTCGAAAATTCAAAAAACCTTCGTCTTATTCGAATTAACTTGTGGCTCTGGCATTGTGGAAACCTTCTAAAAAATTTTTTTTTAATGCGAAATTAGACTGTCAGAAAGACTTCAGTTCGTTTTCAAACGGCTCCGCAATCATATAAACCTCAAAATCATCAAGTTTTCATTTCACAATAGCAACGCAATCAATAAGACAGACGAAAAGCCCATTAAGGGCGGGAAAAATGATACAAACATACGGTGAACTTAATGATTATCTCCAAAAGGGTCATAGAAACTACCTTGGTACATAAAAAGTAGGGTAAACGCTAAGGATTGGGGGGAATTACCAGTAGATTCAAGGGAGTAACATACCAAAAGCATAAACAATCAGAATCGGACATAGAACGAAGCAAAACGAAAATCACGAAAAAAGAAATGAACTAAATAGAGTTGATTCTTTTTTTTGCGAGAAGGAGGTTGTAGGAGATGAACTAGTTGAAGATGTATTCCGTGGCCTTGGAAAGGTCCCAGTTATTGCAGCTCAGAACGGCGATCGCTTCTTCCTGAGCAAATAAAATGACTCAGTATGGCATAAAAGGCGAAAAAAACCTCGCGGATTCCCATATCCCTGATTTTGTCGACTTTGCTTTTGTAATCGGCGTTTTCGGGTCCCTTTCCTTTCGCGAACTTGACAGTCCAGTACTCAGCCGTCGACTGAAAATTTTCATATTTTGAAACGGTAAAATATCGAGAAATTATGGACTACGAAACTGAACCGAATAAAAAGAATCAAAAATAAAAGAGTCAGAAATTTGGTGTTTCTATTTAAAAATAAGCTTGAATAGCATTAGATGTAGAAAGTCACTTCAATTTTTCACTTTCATTCCAAAAATGAACATTCGCACTAACTTTTTATTTCATCGAAAATGGAATACTTGACAGTTCAAATTCGTTTTTTTCACGAAATATTCAAATTCATCACAAACTTTCAAATACTTTTTAACATTTCCTGAAAAAAAGAATACAAGGAAGGACTCAAAAAAATGGAAAAAAAGCGCACAAAGCAAAAAAATTGGTAAAATCTCTTTTGAGCTAATTTTTCAAATATCTTCTCAAGGCTCCTCGATGTGCTTCCACAAACCGCACAGAAGTTTTTTTGTACAGTTAGTCTAAAAATTGTTGACTTAAAGGAGCATAGAAGAAATTCATAAAAACTCTTCAGAAGAAATTATTTTAGGTAATTCAAAAATCAGTTATTCAGCCAGCAAATTTCTCGAAAAACGTTGAAAAATAATGCTTTCATTTGAAATATCGTTTATTTTTATTTCAAATTTTGAAACTGGCAAGAAAGATAATAATTATTCAGCAACATTTGACTTTTTCGGCTTTTACATAACTTCTTCACACTAGTCGAAAATCAAACTTCAAAATTCCTATTACATATAACGCAACAGGTTTTCTGCATCTCTAGGGTCAAAAGGGTCAAGTTCGATCCCCGCCGCGACCAAAGGGTTTGAGAAATGTAGCTAGTGGAAAATAAAACCACGGCTTTATAATCCGCAGCCGTCACACGTAAATGTCAGCGAAGCCAGTCCGCTAATTATCACTGATATCAGGATAGGACATTGTCTCATCGGCTTTGGGCCGCTCGAGCGTTAGAAACGGGTGGAAAGAATATGTATTTTTTTACTATTTTGAACGCTTTGAAGTTCTAAGTTTTCTTCCCTCTGACTCAGGCCTTTATAAAAATTCTCAATAAAGAACAAAAACGCAACCTAAGAAATATAATTTTCTCATACCTTGAAGAGCGTATGACTATCTATGTACTGGCGAGCGACGACCGCGTCTTGAGGATCTTTCGGCTCAGGAGTGCACATCAAAGCTTGAATCGAGAGGAGAACCGTTCTCAGTGTCAGGGAGGCTGCCCTTCAAACAAAAATCTATTGAAACTTTTTACCATGAAGCCAATTTTTCGAGACTTGAAAGACGAAATGGGTCGGTTGTAAAGCAATATTGGAGAAAAAGTAAGTACAGAAACTTTTCTGCGCACACACAACGCATCACTATTTCCAGTCTACCCCTGTCGTCTTTCAAACCGAGAAGAATTGACTTCATAGAAACCTACCATTGATCTTTGAGTATATCCAGACATATGGTGCCGGTTTGTGAACTAACATTTGGATGCCATATTTTCGTCGTGAATTTTATCTTCAAAATCAATCTATAAAAATAAAAATGAAACTAAAACTCACTTTTGGCGGTGTGAATGGATAGTTTTCAGGAATGTGAATATCGAGATCGAAAAGGCCGCCCTCGTAGGGCGTGTCCGGAGGCCCTCTAATTTGTCCCTGAAATTTTTTTTTATATCCATTCACGCTTTGAAATTATTACCTTAATATCTGTTAGCCTCTCATTCAATATCTCAATCATTATTCCCGTCTCTGCGATTTCAGAATTTGTCACAACCTGAACCGAAAAGTTATTTTTGAATTCAAAGTTGCGAATTAACCTCTTTGCACTCCCGTTGTAGCCGACTAAAAGCAATGCTCGCCATGTTGGACGTGATGAACACTAAAAAACTTGAAAATTATTTATTAGAAAAATTGTATTTAGACGCCTTTTTATTCGACAGGAAGCGTGAAAAGCATTTGAAAAACACACACACACAAAAACCAGTGGAATATATTTTCCACTATTGTTTGAGATCAGATTTTTCGATAAAGTTATTAAGTTATAGAAACTTCAAATTCACATCTTTCTTTTTTTTTCGGATATGACAATCTTTGGAGCAACTGAAATACTTTGAATTTGAAGTCGCCTTTCTGAAACAACAATCTAAAGAAAAGATGTAGAGAAATGACGATATCAAACCTCTTTAATCGAAAAGAGCAATAAGCGATCACGATTACGTCACTCTCTTCAAAAATAAAAACTTGACATAAAGATGAATTGAAATAACCCAGCTTTTGCCACTGACTTCCCACAGGATTAGGTTAGATACAGATTTTTTAAGCGGTAATTAAGGTTAAACATTACAATAATCACAAATGAAGTGGCTAGAGAGAATGAGCCGAAAATATTCACAACGATACTTTCCCGCAAACATAATAACATCCACATCACTATCGACAAAACTATAGCCATGATTAGGAAGTAATATTACTTAAAAGAAAGTTGAAACAAAAAGGGATTAAAAAATGAAGCGGACCACATGAATTTGGGACGCGGAGATTCCGTGCCGCAATTGGCAGTTACAGTGGAGCGCAAGACAAACGGCATATTTTTTATATTATTTCTTTTTCCTATTTTACTTTTTATTTTATTTTTTCATCAAGTTTTGTTCGTTTATCCACTTAATTTGCAGTAATTTTTATATACTATTTTAACAAAAAATGATAGCCGAAACTAACCTTCGAAGAACTTATCCCGTTCAATCCTGGTTGAAAAAAAGTTTTTTTTTTACCTAGACTGATCCAAACAAGTTTTTACACGCCGACAAACTTTTTATTTTCAAAGTTCAATTGTGAAAGGGTGAGCGTCACGTGACAAATCGCGCCAGTTCTTTCGTTCGCGATTCTCTCAGTGTCTGGGAATCTATCAAACAATAAACTCTCACGTGCCTTGGGGCGCATTGATCTTTATCACGAATTTTCGTCGCCCTCAATCCAATAAACCGTTTCAGATTGTTTTTATTCTCTGGTATTTTGTAGTATGGGACGGCGGAATTCCACTGCACACGATGAAATGAACGAAATGTCGCCGTCGGCTTCTGAAACTTGCTCGGCCAGTTCCTATTCGAATGATCGCAAGAAGCAGACGCACCTTCGGTGTGAACGGCAGCGACGCGAGGCGATCAATGTGAGATCGAAAGATCGATTATAACTCCAACAATTGCGAATTCAGAGCGGGTATAATGAATTGAAAGATTTGATCCCTCAAACGACGACTTCGTTGGGGTGCAAAACTACAAATGCCGCTATTCTATTCAGGTGAGCTCAAACTTTTATGAAAAAAAATGACATAATCATTTTTTCAGAGCTTGTGATTTCATGAGTCAATTATCAAACGACGTGGACAGCAGTGAGAAGGAGTTACAGCAGTTGAATGCCAAGGTTTTCATTGATATAATCAAACTTTGAGCAGCATCGAAGTTGTTTCTAATTATTCTCAATTTCAGGCAGCAGCTCTGGAAATGATCGCGGCGCAGTACGAACAAATGGCTTCGGCGGTGCCTTCTAATGGTTCCAGTTCCATTCAAGCCAAAATGGTCCGTTTTTATATCTTGGTGGCATTTGGCTCAGACTCGCATCTAAGTTGTGAAAGCGGCTTTAAGCAAAAAAAGTTTCCAGCAACGTCTATGTCTCCAAAATTTATGCTATGTATCCTTACGAAAATCGTTTCTTCGTTTTTTTTTTAAATTTTCTCAAGCTAGAAATCAAGTATACGATGACTTGATATTCATAAGTTATTTTAATGATTTTTATTCCATCGCACGTAAACCGTTTCTGGTCGGGCGCGCTAAAAAAAAAGCCGTAGTTGGACCATTCCAAATGCGACCATAAGCAAAAGGAAAATGAAAAATCGAAAAATTCCAGCTTCAAACGTTACTGGACGATTGCTTCAGCACGTTTGTTGACCAGGTATTTTTTTTTCTACATCCTTTTGAAATAAGAAAAAAAATATAGGTTGATTTTTCCTCTTACGCGACAATAACTCGAACTTTACTCACGTGGGTCGAAGGTCTTTCTTCGAATTCGAATCAATTCAAGGTTTGTCTCAAAACAAATTTGAAGCAAAAAAACGCTCTTTTTTTCAAGAGAACCGTGGGAAAAGTGGTGACTTTGCCGTTCACGAATCCTTGAACCACCCGATTCTTGTACACATTCTGTATTTACTTTCCTAGTTTATTCAATTTTGTCAGATTTCTACGTAGTTCTCATTTTCTATTTTTCATCGTTTTGGCAGCTATAGAAAAGGAAAAGCTCAATCAAATTGTTGTGTTTGATCTTCAAATTTTATTCTTTCCGTTAGTTGAATATTATCGCCTCGATATTGTCAAAATCTGGGATCCAGGAAAAGTTCTTCTGGAAGTTTTCAACGAATTGCCGTTGCTTCCAATTCGCTGTGATCGATTTCATGTTGAAAACGATGGGGATCTGAAAAGCAGCTTTTGTTTCAGTTTTCAAGTTGTTATGTTTCAAACTAGTCTCTTTTCCTCAAGTCAGTGTGATAGTTATAAATATGTGATTTCTTTTTTTCTTTTCTTGGAAAAACTCACAAATTTGGGGATGGGATGAGCATCGAGTTCAATTTCAATGTCGAAAACGACGAAAAGTGGCCGAGAGAGTTTTATTTCATAATCATCGAAATTCCTAGAATAAAAAAATCTGAAAAAAAGAATGATTTTATTTTTGAAATACCTGTTAATAAATTGCTCTTTTTTTGACATTTTTCTCGATCAAAAGAGCTTTTTAAAAGTCAAAAAAACAACGAATCCTGATCCTTTTCGTCGAACTGAAAATTGAAAAAAATTTTCATCGCGTGAAATTTTTTTCAACATTTGGAATAGCTGGAGAATTCAAATCGATATTGTCGTTATAACGGGCCGCAGTACATATTTCTGGATCGGCATGCAAATAACTGGCAAAAGGCTAATGGTGAAATGGCTACTGAAAAATTTATATAAACAAAACAATAATAAATTCTTGAAATAATAATCTTTTTGTTTAAAGAAAAGCTTCTCAATTACAAAAAAACCATTCAGCGAGGCAGAAAATGCTGTTGTGTTAATAATAACAACGGTTTTGCTCTGACTCAAAATAACACAGGATGAATTTTTTTTTTTGAAAAGTGTCCTGTAATTTTAAGGCATATCGCATGAAAGTATGCTCCTTTTAAAATTTCGACATAGAATATACTACCACCTTAGGATCGCCAGAGTGGTTCCTAGAGGGCTTTAAAGATTTGAATCAAGGGACCACTATACCTCCCCTATAGGGGTCACTAAAGCTTGCAAAAATAATCCCTATAGGGGAGCAAGTTCACAAAAAATTAAAAGATCTTTATAGAGGCCACTTGAAATTAAGAGGCTTGAAGGTTAGATCCTAACCCGCCCAAATTTTCACTATAGGGAGCACTTTTGAGACCTCTATAGGGCTGTTTTTACCTCCCCCCTTATAGGGACCACTCTGGCGTCCCTAAAAATGGACCTCGGTAAAGCAAAATAGTGCTGACACCGCTAACGGGATCACTTGAAATGCTCGTAAATGTCCAAGTTTTTTTTTTTTCAATCGATTTTTCAATAAATCGCACAATTCAGCTTCTTCGAACTAGAAAAATGCCATCAAATTGAGAAAAAAAAATTTTTTTTTCCCTTTTTATTCTCAACTCACACAAGTGCTTCTCATGTTTACGAAGTTCCTGAACCAATTCAAGGTTGCAAACGCTGACAACGAACCGATTCGACCAGTAAAATGAGTTCAGAGGCCCGAATTTCAATTCAAGGTACTCCAAGAAAAGTCTCAATGAAGGAAACCTTCAAAATGAACTTTCATAGCGATTCGAAACAGTTGAAAAACTTTTTAATTTTGTCCCAATGACCCCGAAATTCATAATCGACCTCTTCTCCTGGTCCAACGACCATCGGCGGAATCTCTTCAGCTTCGGCGACATCGAGTTTCAGGCCGGGAATCGTTGTATAATCCAACGGTTTGGGCTGGTAATTAATATTTTCAGAGTGACTTCAACTAAAAAAGAAACCTTCGGCAATATTCTCCAAACGGAGAGAAAAAATAGAAATCCAATGACGTTCAGAACGAAATATGCGATCAATTGCAACATTTTTGCCGCCGACTGATAAGGATTGTTGAATTTTTTCCCGTTTTATCGAGATGAAATCGATGATTCAAAATTTAATTTCTGAAGAACCAGTTGAATCAGATTCATTCACCAAGAAATGCAGATTCAGGACCGGAAAATGGCAAAACCAAAAGGAAAAAGAGGAATTTTTGATGAGATTAGGCATAATAAAATAAATAGGAGACTTTTTAAAAAGATTTATTTTATTGATAAAGTATAGTACGCTCTTGTTATTGAATGAAAAAAATGGAATTTTTTTCTGTGTTTTTTTCAGTTCTATGTACAAATTAGGGAAAATAATGAATGATAAGTGAGTTTTTTTTTTAATTAGTTCATATAGCAAAACGAATATTTCTTTGTCAATGCAGATCGATCACATCAGATTGCACGAGCTGAAAAGAAAATTTTTAATGATTTTGAGTTAAATACAATTTCTCGAATCTCATAGGAAACGGGCAAAGTCAAGAAGGGCCTTAAAAAAACCTTTGAAAAAAATCCGTGAAAAAAGGGATGGAAAAAGTTTTAGAAAAATTTTTGACACCTTTTTAAGGAGCTCAAAAATAAGCTCTAATATTTTCTTTTCGATGCCGTTTGGACTTTCCCAATGAAAGTGAAAAACTACAGACGCCATTCTTTTGTTGTCCCCTGTAGATTGAAAAAGCAAGTCCAAATTCGAAGGCTATCATATTGAAATCACAGAAAACTTTGATGCTTCTTTGATAATGATAATGATGAAATTTTTGATGAACATAATTCAAACTTGAACGAGTCTTTTGAAAATAATTTCAACCGATAAAAAAGAACGAATCTCAACGATGTTGAGCAAGAAAAAGTAATCAATGTTTTTAATGTCAACTGATAAGGATTTTCTGTCTATTCGTTCTTATCTCAGCATCCCATTTAAGGAAGGGAAGCATAAAATTGATCGAAATTCTTTCGAAAATTCTTCTTCTGAGTCATAAATAAACAAAGTAACTGAAATAATGTTTCCAGTTAATGACAAAGATTCCGAAAAATATCAATCATTTATCAGTCTATTTACAAAATTCGATAGATTAAAGCTTGAAGAAAACATCCCGATACACAAATTTCAAAACGGGATTAGTAAGACAATTCAAAATGGAGATCAATGGTTAACTAATGCTGAAAGGTAATTAACAAGAAAACGCATAGTTTCATTTAAATGCAGAGCGATCACATCAGATTGCACGAGCTGAAAATGAAACTTTTTTGATTTTTTTAAAAATAAGCTTCAGAAAATCAGATGGTACGACAAAATCTCAAGTCCGCAAATCTTGAGGACCATAATCTTGTGTACGCAGATCTAAAGTCCCATAATCTTGGAAAGCAAGAATCTTTCTTTTTAGTCTTCTTTATTGCACTTTATCTATTTAAATTCTCTTGGTTGGATCATCGAATAAAATACTGATAAAATCTATTCGCAAAAGCGTTGATTTTTGCTTTCCAAGATTATAGGACTTTAGATCTGCGTACACAAAGATTACGGTCCTCAAGATTTGCGGACTTGATATTTTGTCGTACCATCGAAAATCAACGTATTTTTTCTAATGATGCAGTTTTGAAATTTCTCTCACTAGTCAGAAAATAATTTCATTTTCTTTGATATTTTTTAAACCGTGGATTCATATCATTCAAAAAACGATAAAGTTAATTTTTTTTCTAACCGTAAAACTCGAGAGCCTTTTTGCCCGAACTTCAAAACCTTTATTTGCCCAAGTGGTCCCTAAAGGGGCAACCTTAGGAGCGCTCGAAGTTCCTGTCTAAATGGCCACTCTAGGAGTTTCAGTTATGAATAAACTCTATGAGAAGAAGAATCTACTTGCGAAAAACTCAACAAACTATTAGTGAATTCAAACAAAAGAATAAATTACCGCTTTAGGCACCACTCGAGCATCTCTTTTTCTCTCTTTCCTTTTTTCAACAGAAAAAATAATATTACTTCGGTTGTTTTTTGTATTTCCCAAGGGACGACGTCCAGAACGAGAAATCGGCACTACAAGTGATGATTCCGGCTTCTTTGATCTGGAAAATAGTGTCATAAGCTTATTTTTCCGGTAGATAGAAAGAAAAACGTGAAAAGATAGCCAAGCTGGAGAAAAATTACAGATGTCAAGAAATTGATTTTGGAAGTGCGCTACACGGGACAATATCGGAAAATTGAAAATTTCATCTTTTTTTTTCGTTTAATTTTTTTTTCCAGGTTTTTTGTTACTTTCCGTGAGTCGCCTATCATCTTTCCAGGACAATTTTTTGCTGGCTTGATTTTCTTCTCAATATTTCGAGTACGAATCAAACCTTTCTCAAATGTAGATCAGAAAAGGCGTGAAAAATGATCTCTGAAGCTACTTCGAGGGGACAATTGCAATAACGGCACATCTTCTGAAAATCGACACTCGTTTGTTATTTCTTTCGGAAAACTGTATCCCAAGAAGAAAAAAATGATAGGGAAAAAGACTTACGATAATCAATCTGTTGCTTTCATTGTACGTAGCTTCATCTGTTTGTCCCAGAATCTCCAAATCTTTTTTCGATGGCATACCTGAAAACTTCATCCAAATTAACATAAACTTCGTAGTCCATAATTAAATAATAGTCGAAATAAGAATTTGTATTGAGAAATTTATACGTGGACATTTTTTGAATGTGTTTTCATTGTAAACGACCCAAAAAATGATGAATTTTATTGGTTTTTTGGAGTGGGATCCAGCCGAAGTATGGGCGAATAGCTCTCTCTCTATTTCTTTTACAGACAATTTTTTTCTTGGCCAAAAGATTGTTTTTCTCGAAAAAATACTGTCTTAATTTTTATGAAGGTGATGTCGATGAAAGACTTTCCCATATTGAGTGTATGGGGAAATTCCTGTAAATATGGATTTATTAACTCGTTGACGTTTCCGGAAAATGTTCTATGGTTGGGTTGAAAAATCGAAAGAGCAACGCTGTGATATTTTCAAAACAAAAAAACCAACAAAAAGGCGCATCGCGAGGAACGCCGCAGGTCTGATCGTAGAGGGGAAACCGGAAAACGGTTTTTGGCAGCGAACTGAAAAAAATCAATGAATCATCATTTCATCGAAGAAAATTATTAAAAGACATGACCATTAGAGAAAATAAAGTTCGGGATTCAAAAATGAATAAATGAAATATTTGAAAGACTTTTCTTTGAGAAATTAGCCTTGTACTTGGAACGGGCTTCAAAGAAAAAAGGATTTTGAGTTACAAGGAAAAAAGTTGAATCCATGGCTAAATTTTAAAGCGAATCTAATAAGGTCTATTCAACAGTTGATGTTTCTTTCATTCCGCAGAGAAAAAACTCCAACCTTGAAAATCTGAGCTTGTTTCGCAGTTCGACCCAATAATTAACGTCGTTGTTCCGTACTTCGATACCATTCTCTCGTAGCTGAATATATTTTCTTATCCGTCGTCGGAACGCTCAGAACTCATCTACTACTATCACAAAAGAGGAAGTGAGGATCTACGCGCTGTTTTTGAGGTTTTGCAAACCGAAAAAAAACTTTTCAATTATCCAATGATTCAGAAGAGCATCTTCTGTACAGTTTTCTCATATTTCGAATGTCAAATAGAATGACGTCAAAACTCTCATGGCGCCGTTAGAAACGGAGCTTAGGCGATGACTTGACGTTCGAAATCTGATAAGACTAAAAAAAATATTAATTTTGCAACATTCTTCAAACAGATTCCGCAGAGGGTACAAAACTTGTTGTGTTACTCCAACAGAAGTATTTGATTAATCGAGGAAACCTTCTGGAAATGTCCATCGGTGAAAGCGTGACGAACGACGGAGGCCGTTGTTTTCAAGTCAACGTCGCAATATCGACAGTAATTCTAAATTTATTCAATATTCCGAAAAACTAGGGTGAAAAACCAAATTAATAGTGAGATTTCGGAATAGATAGTCGTCTGCGTAGGCGAGTTCTGGATGCAGACTTCCAAAGTTGGATCCTGCGAGAAAAATTGAGAATTTGAATACAAAATATCTAGGAAAAAAAACCATAATAAATATGCGAAAGATTGTTGAACTGCATTGGGTAGTACAGAGGGTAAATTGACTCGACTCTGCTGAAAATTTGAAAAGAGGTCTTTCTATTCATCATATCATCCAATTTTGAGTACTCTAAGTGGAAATTTTCAACTTTTTGTATCAACCCTTTCGAAGGAAACTTTCAAAATTTTCCTTTTTTAAATGAAAAAGCGAAATGACTGTCTTTTACAGTCTCTAGTTTGGACTTTTTGGGTAGTTCACAAGGCAAGCCATTATGTGTTCATCTTTTCATGTTGTAGTGATAATTTAGATCAGATACCATCCATATTTACTCGAAAATGATAATAAATAATCAATTTTAAAAAACCGACACGTAACATTTTCCTTATTTTGTTATCATTATCTGTTTTATTTAGAAAATTTGGTCATTGCAAAATTTCTTCTCGAAAAGGCTTTTTATATAATCTCTTTAGAGCTAACTTCAGCTTTTTCCACTCCGGTGAGTGTGGAAGAGGAGGAAGCCGATATAAAGCGTCAACTACGGCGATTCTCGGTTTCGTCCCGATTTCTTTCGGTTTTATCGGTTCAGGAGGTCTTTTCACAACTACTGGAGGTATTATCGGTTTCGGTGGCACAGAATCGGCTGTAAATCGGAAATTATCACTACGATTTCAAAAAAAAAAAAAAACTTTTCTGGCATTTTTCCAGCCGTTCTCTCCACTCATCAAAGTCACTCATAGTCATTTGGCAATACTTGACAGCCTGAAGACTTGAATTAAAAGTGTTCAAAGTCATAAAGCGTACCATTTTCTGATGGCCTTCGCTGAAAATATGCAAAACAAGGTCCCAAATTTCTCCCAAATTTACTTTACACCACAAACAACTTCTTTCGTGATGCTGAAATATAAAATATTGAATCATGAATCTTTTCCAAAGATAAAAAAAAGAATGAACCAATAATAAAAAAACAAACGCGTTTTCTCAAAGAGCGATAATTTTTCATCAGCAAGTTTGCATCGGTTTTTTTGAGAATAGCTCGAAACTTGTCAAACTCTTCCGCAACTCGTTCTTCTGAAGAAAAATCCACTTTTCCTATAATAAAAGAGACGGAAAACCTGACAAGACCTTCTGCCTTTGAGCGAAAGTCAGTTTCTCGTCGATATTGGCATAGAGCAGGCCAAGAGGAACGGCATCCTCAGATTTCCCGGTTTCTGTTTCTTTTTGTTCAGCTTTGCAACCGACTTTGCACTTCTGAAGTGAATTGAATATGGTTAAGAACAGAAAAGCTGGGCGCGGTACAGTTTCTACATGAAGAAGCAGCCGTTCGTCGGAACGCTCAAAACTTTTCTACTGGGATAGCCGATTCATGACTAGATTGAGAAATCGGAAAATGGGGCCTGACATGACATCAAAACAGATAGTGTTTGGTTGATGGAGGGCGCAAACAGGCCACGCCCCTTAGCATCCCAAACTAGCCGTGAATCGGCTATATTACAAAAAGGACGAGATGTTCTACGCGTATTTCCTGATCAACGAGTGTTTCTTGAACCGACAAAAAACTCTTCAATTATTCCCTGATTCAGCAGAGAATCTTCTCGGATGGCTAATTTTTATAAATTCGAATGTGTAACGTGCGTTAACTTTTGAGAGGGGCCCGACGAACGAAACTATAGAGAAATTATTGAATTATCACAAGTTTTTTCGAGTTATATAAATACTAGTTGGGTTATAAAGAGTAGGAAACGAGAAACGAAGAAAAAAGCGAAGACCCGCCTGTTGTCCATAGAGCAACTTTGCTGCGAAACGCGCTTTTGGCGCTAATTCAAAATTTATTCAAACGGCTTTGAATTATTTTTTTATCCAAAAACTAGGAAGCTCTGTAACTTTTTCAAATTCACTCTTCGACACGCAATAAAGAGATCTAGAAATTGGTAAATAATCTGAAACCCCATATTTTACTGCCCACATGGTCAATAGAATTAATTTTCTAAAAAAAAATGAGATTGCAATGAACATTCAATTAAAACTTTGGAAAATTGACATTGTATTCGTCAAAATTTTCTTTTGGTCATTTTTGACGTTATACACTAGAAACTATTTGAGACGTAGGTTTCTGCAAAACGGAGTACTTCGAAACATTTTAGAACCATTTTCGAGCCGTTTCTATGGGATTTTTTTTTCGATCTTGTTTCTGGAGTAGATAAAACATATCAAGGACAACATCTAAAACTTTTTTTTTCAAATTTTTTCTGACTAATTGATGAATTTTTTTCATTATCATATTTCGGTCGACTGTTTTCGAGTGTCTGCGTCTCTCTGTTCTCTCACTGGCAAGGTCAGAGAGACCTGAAAACAGCACGTCAATATGAGAGTGTCACCGAGAGAGAAGGAGGGCGCAGAGAAAATCCTTTTCAAGCCACCAAAAACGGACTTTACTCCACAACAGGAACAAGATAGGAAAACCGAAAATCCCTCAAGAAAAGGTCAGGAGATTCTCAAGTTTCTGCGTCGCTTAAAGATCCTACTCCCCTATTTCGAAGACCTTGAAAAAAAGAACCTGTACAGCCTGGGCGATTTTTTTCACAGCTTCTTCATAATTCGTCGGCGGCGCAACTTCTTCATCCTTTTCGGGGGCTTCGTACTCAATATACGACTTCCAAATATCAACGTCAGATATCGTAAATCCATGATTAATCAGCTAAAAAAATTATTTATATTTTTTTGTTAATCCTGGTCTCTAAAAAAAATTTTTAAATATAAATGTTCTCATTCAAGCATGATGAACAGCGATGTTCGGGAAAATCTCGCAATTCAAGAATTTAGCTGCGCCCATCTTCGATAATGAACCAACATTTTTGACATGATTATCCGTGAAAATATGTTTAAGAACATCCATTCCGTTGGTCATCCAGCCTTTGTCCTCACACATGAAACAAGTCGACTGGAAAATGATTTTTCAACTATTTCTCGAACATTTGAACAAACCAAATGGTAATGCTTGTTGAAAAGCTCTTCCTCGTACTTTGCCGGCGAAAAACGGTAATGCGCATGGAGACTTTGGAGGACGGATCTTCTTTGATCAGCTAAAAAGACTGTCAAATCTGACTTGAGAAAAAAAACTCTACCAGGGACATGTTGATCAGAAGAGCGTTCAGAATAGTCGAGAAGAGGTACGTAACGGAAATCTGCAGGAAAAATGATTTTTCACAAGGAAGGTCTTTCTACTTTGTGGTTGGGAAACCCCTGTAAATTTGACAGAAACCTTCTTGATGATGAATACTCTGGAAGTCTAAACCTGGGAAACTTCATAGTTTTCGAGAAAAAGGTCTCAAAGCTTTCAAATAGCCTCTTTTAATGAATTTTGAGGGTTTTCATTGACTTCTAGGTGTCCTTTCTCGAGAAAACTAGGAAGTTTGGTAGGTTGAGACTTTCAGGATTTTTACCAGATACGTCAAACATTTTTCTAGCCAATTTTCCGAAGTTCTCAACCGCCAAGTTGACTAGCCTTGATAGATAATCCAGTTTGAGACTTAGTTTCTCCGAAGTACGAACATTTCTATCTACACAATCGCTAGAAAATTATTTTCCGAGTGATAAAAATAGGAGTGAAATAATACTCACTGGGAATTTTTTTTTTCGCGCGTTTTTTCATTAAAAAGTTATTTTTTGAAAACGGCATGGAGTAGAGAAAAAGGTGAAAGTAGTAGAAAAAAAAAATCATAAGAGTGAAAAATTTTTCAAAAAAACACACTTTTCTGATTGAACGACCACTGGAACATTTTTTGACAGGTGATTTTGTTGACGAATTTCCGTGGGGCCAGCATTTCGCTCAGCTCCTCGTGCCAAGAAGGCATGATTCCAGTGGAAATCATGGCATTCTTCCAGAAATCGACGTCCTTGTGAGTGAAGCCCAACTTTGCCGTCTACAATCTCATCTTTCATCGCATCCAAATATCAAGCCAATACTTTTTCAAAATGGCTAGCCGTGAAGATGTGATCCAAAAATCCAAGGTCCGACTTGCATTTACTCGGGCAGATGTTACATTGGTTCTGAAACGTTTTCTTCTAAGGGAATCATAAGAATCTATTTTCCGACAGAGACCATGAAGCGTTACAAATAGTTTATATAGTTTATAGTTTGAAATTCTTGAAAGGTCTATTGAAATCTCTTAAAAATCGGTTTCTGACTAGAAATCTACTCGGTTCCGGGGAGGCGCAATTTTCTAACATTTTAAAAAACATAAAACCGGATTTCTTCAGGTGGTTTGGCCGATAATCTTTCCTGTTTCCAATAGTTCTTACCCAGGTCTATAAGCTACCAAAGTTACGAAGTTTCACGCGTCCCCTACATACGTGGGAAAGTAAAGAACTTTCGGGAAGAGGACTTGACTTACAACCATTTTGAAAATTAAGGAATAAAATCAAGTTTCAACTTCAGAGAGGTAGTGTTGACAAGGTAAAAAATCAAACCGAGGTAGTGAAGACTTTAATTTAGGAAAACTTGAGAGAAGGTGATTTCAAGTAAGCCTGCCCATATAGGCTCGAGCAGTTCCCTAGTCAGAAACATTGACCCTTTGGACAAAAAAAACCGTGAAAATCTTCTTGAGATCGAATTGGTCATTTACCTGTCCTTTGACAGTTTTTTCGGCCAAAACGTTTCTATCGACCGCCAATTTCAATTTCCTCAACGCAAGAAGATATCTCAGACGATTCAGTTCTAAAATTCGAGAATAAAATCATGAAAAATGAACCAAATCTCACCTTCGATGAGATCAGAAGCGTTTTCTTCAGGTTTTTCAGTGAGCGGAGTCTTTTTCGGAGCTGAACAGGAATATTTTCCAGTGTTCAGAAAGAAGAATATTTAGAACCTATAACTTTTGCAACAACTTTCGCTGGTTGAACGACTTCGGGAAGCTTTTTTACTTCCATCGAGACAGTTTGAAGAACTTTCGGCTGAGTCTTCTTTTTAGCCGATCCAAGTCGACTGATCCAAAAATCGACCTCAGCAACACTGAACCCGGCTTCGAGTATCTGCATTTAAAAGATTCGAGAACAAATTGAATAATTGTAGTCCGTTCGCCGCGACTTGACATTTTTCGAGTGTCTGCGTCTCTCTGACCTCTCACCAGCGAGGTCAGAGAATCATGAAAAGAGCACGTTCACATAAGAGGGTCGCGGAGAGAAGAGAAAAGTAACAATTTCAAATCGCGTAAAAAGGATCATAAGTTCAAAAAAACTTGAAAATCTCTTCTCAATGAACTCACATGGCGCAAATGATCTGTCGAAAAAATGTGGTCGGTAATAACTGCGAAGGATTTCGTGTTTATGTTCACTTTACAGTAGCCGCAGGTATTGGGCTGAAAATTTGTAAATAGTAGACTCATTATCATTCAAGTCGTGCACGTTTCTACAAAAAAAAACTATTTTCCTGGTAATTTAGTCATGATTACTACCCATCATCGCTCCAATAACAGAGATAAAGGGTCCTGACACGATTAAAAAAAAGGAGATAGAGCTTGGTCGGTGGAGAGGGCAGACAGGCCACGCCCCTTTTCCACGCTATTTCTGGATCGGCTAAATACTTATAATGAAAAACCAACCAGAAGGTCCAAATTCAGCTTCGCTCCTTGTTGGTCAAGCATATTCTTGCTAGAATTATTGAAATGTTTCATCAAACTGTTCAGATGGCCCTGTCTTTCGCCATCTGAAATATTAATTTCACAGGTAACTCAAATATCGAGAACTTACGTGGAAGAAAATCGCTGCTGTCGGAAATCTTTGTCAGAAATGGAATATGGCATTTTTCTGCAAAAATTTCACTTTCCCTGAATTTTTCAAAAAAGCTAGTCTGTTCAAATGTTGAATGTCAAGTCGTCGCTCAAGCTCCGCCCCTAATGGCGCGATAAACCAAGCGCAAGTCGTCCAGAGAGACTTTTTGAATGACGTCCTTGTATTTGACATTTAAAATCGGAACAGAGTAAAATGAATTTTCGACTTATGATCATACATCAAATACGGAAAAAAAATTATGCTTAGATAGGAAAATTTTTATTCAAATAATTTTTAACACCTCATGAGAAATAGGATCATAATGATAGCAAAACTCACTGGAATCTTCTATCAATTGGTCAACAACTTTCTGCCAGAACGATATTTCACTTACACCGACGCCATATTTCAGGACCTGGAAAACGGAATTTTTTCTTTTTTTTCCTAAAAAAAAAAATGAAATATTAGTGTGCAAATTTCTTTGATAACCCATTCGGCGCATTCCCTCTATTCGTTTTAAAATCAGATTTTCGATCTGATTTCGTGCTTTATTATAAATGAGCCTCATATATAATGGGCCAATTTTTCAAAAAAAGTTCTGAAATTTGACTTTTTCTTCAAAACTTTCTCACAGAAAGTTGAAAATGAAAAACCAATTTTTACATTCAAGTGAAAAAAACGCTTTGTCCGGCTCTTAAGAACCCAGGAGTGGTCCCTATGGGGGGTAACCTTAGGGGTTCTTGGAGTGACCCCTCTAGAGACCGCTTGCAAAAGTGGCCCCTATAGGGGACATGCTAGACGATAATTCTTATTGATTCTAAGCGAAGAAGCGTAACCATGGAAAAAAAAACTGAATAAATAAGTTTTTTCAATAAAAAAGACCCCTATAAGTCAACTTGAG
The DNA here is from genome assembly GCA_904845305.1 of Caenorhabditis auriculariae. Lineage (NCBI taxonomy): Eukaryota > Metazoa > Nematoda > Chromadorea > Rhabditida > Rhabditidae > Caenorhabditis > Caenorhabditis auriculariae. The sequence goes on from CAJGYM010000098.1 coordinate 182,644, forward strand.
CTTTAGGGGCTAAGGGGTCAGACTCTAAGGCCCTATAGGGACCACCTAGATTTTACACTCAAAGGGGGCACTTTATTGTGTCCTATAGTGGCTGTTTTTCTGTAAGTTTCATAGGGACCACTTTGGAAGACTTCAATTGTTTTTAGTATTTTCGGTCACTCAGAAAAAATTTAAGAGCTTGTAAAAGTTTTAAAACTGGTCACAGTCCAGCAATGATGTTAGAAAGATTATTTTTCGAATTTCGAGCTCAATTAAAAAAACGATTCGAGAATCAGTAAAAAAAAACCCAACCTAGAAAATGAAAACATTATTAAACTGATTTTAAATCAGTCGGAAGGAATAATTTTCATAAGATATTGTAAAAATATTTTCTACACGAAATTTGCACAGTACTATGCTCTGAACAGCTGATTCTGAATTTTTTGACTCGAGTTATGACTTTTTGAAGTTAAAGTTCAATCATTTGACTGAAAGAAGAAAAAATAAAAATAGGATTTTTTTCAATATTCAGAAAGAACCTTTGCGGAATGATTAAAATCGGTCAAATGCGACAAAACGTTGTTTGGGCGGAGAAGATTCGCATTGCAATGGGCACAATAAACCTGTAAATGTAGAAAATGAGCATTTCCAGTTTTTTTTCGGAAAAAAAGCTCACAATCCGGGTTAGGGTGCTGTTGAATTGTTGCGCACTCGGGAAAGTATTTGATGAATTGGCTAGATTCCTTGTTATGTCCTTTGTCACTTTTTTCAGTTCTATCTCCGCCATCTCATCTGAAAATTTATTGTGTTAGAGTAACATCAAATACAACACATCAAAGGCAAGTCAATAAAGAAGCAATTTTCAAAATTGATTTAAAGAAAATGAGTATGATTTTCGAAGCATAACTCGAAAAAAAGCCTTCCTGTGTTAAAAAAAAGAGCTCGAAACTAAATTTTTTCTGAAACTCATAAACTTGGTATTTCAAAACTCCCTCGTTAGAAGCATGAAAGTTATAGTTTTTTAGGCATTGAAACTATTCTGTAAATATGCTCAGGCAAAACGGGGGTGGGAATGAAAAAAACCTAATTTCCAGAAAAGACCTGAAAAGGGGAGGGGGACTTGGCAAAAAACCGTAGAAAAATTTTGAGGGTGCGCGCTGGACGGCGCTAGTCCGATTTTTATAATGAAAAAAATCAAAAAAATTCATTTCATTCACTTAATTGGCAGAAGCGATTTTTCTCTTTTTTTCTCCGGCATCAACCTGTTATTCGACCAACTAACAAAAAAATCGTTCATCTTCGAACATGAGGGGGAGGGGGGTTTTGGCTGTCGTCAGTCATACTTATCCCATGTATGAGAAAAGTTTAAAAAAGGTCCTCTGAGGCTATGAGAATGGTGCTCGAAAGGTTTCTTCCCATTATAGTTTCGAAAATTGACCATTCGACCAACATTTTTTCAACATGTCATAATAAATGATTATTGGTGAACGTTTGGACTTTCAACATTTCAACATGTCACTTCAGACTGACATGTTGGTTTTTGACCGTTCGAAATGTAACTCTTTGAATGGTCGGTCGGTTTCGTAAATTTCAGAAACTGGTCGGTCAAACGAACGGTCAGAAAAATGACATGTTATAACCGTTCGAAAAACTGAACGGTCAAATTTTAGAACACAATCCTTTTTAGAAACTTTTAGAGATATACTCTATAAAAATGTTCGAAAAGTTGAAACTGACACGATAACTTCCATTCTTTGTTGTTTTTCGAAAAAAGCGGTAGATGTACAGTTTTGCGAAGATGGGAGCCGGACGATTCCTGAATAAAATAATTTCGCATCAAAAAAAAACTCGAATAACGTCCTTTTGACTTGAAAATCAAGGCCCACATGGTTCAAAAATGGTTTAAAATTATACTCAAATCGACCTTTTTCATCTCGCTCTAACGTTTTTCGATGGCTCCTTGCGCAAGTTGTTTTAAGTCCGTCAATTTGAAGAAACTGGAGCGAAATTTTGAGGTTTGAAGTTTAAATCAGAGCGATTCGGATAGAAAGCTCACGAGGTCGTTATAATGCCGTGTCCAGCGAAATTCCAAATTATCTTTGACTCTCCAAAATTTAGTTATCTTTCTCACTCTCTGACTGTTATTTGAATGCTGCGGAATCACTATGAACACGGCTTGATATTTTTTTTTTACCTTTTCAGGAACTTTCGAAAGATTAGTTGATGAATCGGACGATGATTTCGATATTTCGGAGGGTTTGGAGCTTGAAGAAAGTTCTAAAAAATGATAATTGAAATCTCAGGTGATTTTAGAAATTTTTTTAAAAGTTTAAGTTTGAAAAAAACTTTTCAAAATGGCAAATTTTGCACTAGACTAGGAAGTTGGATTTTTTCGCATTTTTAAAATTCGATAACATCTTTGATGTAGTAAATGATCATGTGGAGAGTCTTGACCAGTTCAATTTGATATATATTTCAAAAAAATATGCCTTAAATCTTAAAAAAAAACCATCAAAAATCCTTCAAAATTGGCTATTTTGAGGCTCTCCGACGAGGGTTCTCGAAAAACGGAAAATTTGCAAAATGCTAATTTCAACTTCTTTCATTAAAAAAATAAAAAGAGAAGAACAATTTTGCAGAAAATTCCTGGTCGAAAAAAATGGAAAGACCTTCCCAAGAGGGTTTTATTTGATAATGAAGAGTTTTTTATCGCATAGGCAAAGTCGGAAGAACCCTTCGAGGGTTCACAAAGGCTCCGAAGAAATGTTCCTTTTAGGGTGATGAAGGCTCTCTTTTTGCAGCCTTTTTGCGCCATTTTCTCAGCCCTTATGCATCATTTTTGCTGCTTCTCCCTTTTCCATCATTTCTTGAGCCTTTGAAATTCTAGAAAAGATGGAAGGCTCGATAAAGGGTCTCTTTTTGCTGCCTTTTTTCGGCCTTTTTTGAGCCTCTTCCTTTCAGCGGCTATTATCCACCATTCCGAATTTGTTTGAGCCTACTCTACAATGAAGAAAATTTCGGAAATTTTCAAGCTAACCTGAAAATTTTAGTTCAACCTTGTTATTCGAGGGCATCGGCTGATTAACCGTCTTTTGAATGGAAGAATTGCACGGTTGCTGAATAAATTTAAGGTTAAGAATATGAAAAAAACTATTTGTGTTGAAACTGAACCTTGGATTCAAAAAAAAAATCATAATTTTATAAAAAACCTCAATAAAGTCTTTCGAAGGACTGGGGGACGATTTCGGCGGCTCGGAACAGGATTTTGACCTTGACGAAGTTCCTGGAAAAGATCTCGAAATAACTGACTTTTTCTTCTAACAGAAAGGTTCAAATTACAAAAGTTACTAAAGGCCAAAATAGTTTAAAATTTTCTCAAATCCAAGCTGTTTTCAATAAATTATAAAACAAACTTTGCGATTCCGGCAGAAGAGGCGGCACAGTTTTGGGGAGAAAAACATCGGTAGATTGCTGGGAAAAAAATCAATCACAAAAAGAAAGATGAAAATGATAAATAAAGCTGAAATTAGATGAAAAAAAAATGCAAATTGAAAAATGGAAAATTTGAAAAATACTCTATCAAAAACCTTCTGTAAATCTTTCGGAAGGCCGGGAGAATTTCGAGCTGATTCGGGAGGTTTTCTACTGGGTTCTGAAATGAAACTAAATATCGATATTTCAGATGATCCCCGCCAACCTGGACCGTCCTCCGTGTTGACTGATATTTGATTTTTCATCCGCCTTCTCTTATGTCTTCGAGATCTCGTTTTTCCAGTATGTTGTGACGAAGAAGCCGTACTTTGATTATCTCCTGGAAAATGAACAAATTTACCAAAAAAATTTATCGCTAAACTAAAGAACTTAACTTAAAAAAACTAAAAAGAAAATACAGAAAAGCTTTGAACTATTTTTTTAGAATATCTTCAAAAAAAGTGCTGAAAAAAATTCAAAAATGAGCATCCGAAAAGCACAAAAATGCCCTATTTTTTTCCTTAAAATTTACCTATAAAACGGCAAAAAAACCCACCATCGGATGTGGAAGAAGAAGACGCGAAATCATGAACAACCCTGTCATTTTTCATCTCGAAACGAGGATCCTATAAATATTATTCAAATAAAAGTTCTAAAAAGATATAATAATCAATCTATTGTAACTTGAAAGCCTATGACAGCATGTGGAATGGCTAAAAACGTCAAAAACGCTTTGAAACATGTCCGACCAAAAACGGCTTGCGCGCGATAACATCGAAAAGCGTTAAAGCAGGCTGATAAGCTTCAATTCGACTTCGAGCCATTCCAAGTGCGACCACGAGTTTTGAAAATTCAGAGAGAAACCAACGTTTTCAGCAAATCGGAAAGGCCTTTCCTTCCCATTCAGCTTGACGAGATCATCTTGAATTTCTTTATTATTATATAAATCAATAATCGAGGATATTACCAATCGAATAAGAAACAACATTGTGTCCCGGAAACTCGATATAAATCAAATCACTGGATTCGATCGACCCATTTTTGTCGGCCTGTTCGATTTCTTCGAGCGAGTAATTTCTGAATAACTGAGATTTCATTTGGAAACTCTTACTGAAAATTTTTGCGGACGTTTATTTAAGGATCGCGTTGATTTTCGGTTTTTTATAACACCAATTGAAAAAATTCATGGCGTGTTCAAAGTAAATTCCGCAAAATTCGAAAATATCTCTGACCCTCTGAAAGTTAGGTATATTTTTCAATCTCTGACGTTCATTTTTAAACTTTGGGAATTTCTTTGATTACGTCATTAGGGGTTCAACATACTTTTTAAGCCCTTTTTTTGCTCCCAGATCTTTTTGCGTGAGGCAGTCATTTTCATAAAAAAAAAAACGAAGCGAAAAAATTTTCAGAGTATTTCCAAGCCTTATCTATCACCTTTCAACATTTCTTCTCTCATTATCTCATCAATTTTTGCAAGAGAACTCCTTTTTCTTCAATTACTATTAAGAAACTCCGGAGACCATCAAAATCTCGTAGAAATTCTAAAACTTCCCAAAAAATTTTGCGATCAGCAGTTGGCTCGCCTTTTCTGAGTCAGTTCAAAAATTAACTGATTTTTTTTTTTTGAATAATTGAATTTTTGAAGCGCCGAATCTTTCAGTTACCTAAAATAATACTGGAAAGGCTCTTCAGCCTTTAAAAAATGTCCTCTTTGTTAATTCTATCAGCGAGGATCTTCAGACAATCCATCAACCTACATGAAACTTCCATCGCTTTTTCGAAAGTGAGAATAAATCAATTCCGAAGCCATCCTCGCCAGTCAGCTATACACATAAACTCATATCGCCTGAAAAAAATTCGGAATTTTTTGAAACAAGAAAAAAAAAATTTTCCACACGAAAATGTGAGAAGGAAAACGCGTCAAATAAAATTGTGCTCCATGGCGAGAAAAACTTCCAAACATCTTGAGAAAAAAAAATTTCGTTTCCTTGAAATTTCTTATCATTCCTCGGGATTCTTATCAAAAAAAGCACATGATTGAAGATGCTGCTGAAACTGCAGCAAATTTGATGCCGTGTTCAAAGTGATTCCGCGAAATTCAAAATAGCCGTCACAGAAAGAGAAAGATAACTAAATTTTGGAGGGTCAGAGACCATTTTGCATTTCGCGGAAATTACTTTGAACACGGCATGAAAAAGTGGAAATATTTTCAATTTTCAAAGCCAAAAAGCTCCGCAGAGCTCATCTTTTCACTGGGCATACGCATCAGGTATTCCAAAGCTGAGTCATTTCAAAACTTATTTCGACAAGTTTATAGAATCATTATCGAAGTGGTGTTTATTCATATGTATAGCTATATAAAACTTTTAAAAACTGGCCAGCTGGGTAAATACGACACTGCAACACTAGGTAAGAAAAAAGGGAATCACAGCTGGATAAACTATAAACTAGAAGATGTCTCTACATGGGCTAAACTATTTCGCAAGGAAGGTAACTTTACTTAGAACTTTGAAATTTTAAGAAACGCACTGAGACAGTTTGAAGAGCACTTTTTTGGCGAAAAAAAAATCCTTTGAGTTAAATTTTTCCTTTCAAAATATTATGAAAAGCGTCTTGAAACTTCAATTCTTAAAAAAGAACTTCAAGACACATCAAATAGTGTCCAAAGTCGATATTTTTTTTACGAAAATTACGCAGTTCTAAGTAAATTACCTTCCTTGTCCGGGGGTAAAACGTAACAAAGAAGCTTCAACAGAACGATTGGACATTTTCAACAGATCAATAGAGATATATGAGGCGGATTATGGAAGTAAGCAACAAGTAGAACAAAGGCCAAAACAAGAAAAAAATGACTTAAGAATAACAAAGAAAAAGCGTAACAAAGATCAAAAATCAACAGTTTCACAACACTCCTTGGTATTCTCGTTCTTTGATGCCGAGCAAGGCGTTGGAGATTCTTTCCAGGGCGGCTTTCTTGGTGTTCGAGACTTTGCCTGCAAAATTATATCAACTCAATTTTTTCGAAAATTGGTTTACCAGGAGCTTGGAGGGACAGTTGGGCGAGGCCCAAGTAAAAAGTCCTGGTTGCTTCGAAAAAGGGCATTTTCTCATTGAGTTGAGGAGCGAACGTGGCGTTGTTCTGCCTCACAGGAGCACGGTTACTTGGAGGAAGTCGCAAAACTTCAGGTGAGATGGGAATCGATTCTTTGACCGGGAGGACGGGTTTCGCAGTCCCCGGAGTTGGAAGCGGCGCTCTCGCATTGGCGATTACTCTTTCGATTGAGCTGGAAATTGGGAAAGTCAGAAGAAAAACGCACATAAATCTGGGGAGAGAGCACGGTAACACCATAAGCAAAGTCGGAAAGCATGGAAAGAGGATCCTTAGAAATCTTCCTTTCATGGTGACAAAGGCTCTTTTTTTGTTGCATTTTTGCGCCATTTTTTCAGCCCTTATGCACCATTTTTGCTGTCTCTCCCTTTTTCTACAATTTCTTGAGCCTTCAAAATCCTACAAAAAATGGAAGGCTCGATAAACGGAGTCTCTTTGCTGCCTTTTTGAGGCCTCTTTTGAGCCTCTCTTTTTTAGCGGCCATTATTCACCATTCCGAATTGGGACTGAAAACGGTTCTATCGATTCATTTATTTGATACGGTCTCAAGTTATTGAAAAAATAAAAAATTTTGAGTTTCAATAACTATATTTTATTTAACATCAATTTCTTCCACAATCATTCCGTGTAAAATCTTCACTCGAAGTGGTCGCTCTCATTCTGAGGCTTCCACCTAGAGCACGGTCTCCGGGCTCCAGCACAAGATCTGCTACATTCTGAGCTCGTCAAGGCGCAACTGGATGGACTACGCGCAGAAGGACGAGGCGAAGGACCGTAAAACCATGCTTTCAACTCTTTCGACTACACGTTTGGACTTCTAGTTCGCCAAAGGCGGTTGTTCGCTATAGCTTTTAAAGTTCTTGTTCACCGCCTAGTCGATTACATCAGACTAAAACAACAAAATAAATGATTTGATTGGTTTGATTGAATTAAGCTTACCCTCAAATTTCAAGTAATTTGCGTTATTTTTACAAATTGTCAACAACTATTCTGCGTTATTTTCGTCATAAAACATAAAAATTACCTTGCGACGCTGTTCTGCTCCGTCTTGATGTGAGGTTCCGCCGAAGACTTTACTGGAAGCGCCGTTGACCTTTTCATTTCTCGAGGTTTGTCCGATTTTTCGCGGACACCCATAAGTATATCGGCGATTCTTTTGACGCCTGAACCATGGGTCAAGTTTGTTAAAAAAAAAAAAATCAAAATCAAAATCAAAATTTTCATGTCTTTTTTTCGAAAAAAAAACAGGGTTTTCCAAGCCATGAAAAATTAAATCTACAAGCGGAAGAAATTTGAAGAACCTATAAAAAATTTTCAATATTTCTACAAGACTTTTGAGCTTCCTACCAAAATTAAAAGTTCGATGCCATTTTCATTTTCAAAGTTTGAAACAAGAATGATTGGAAATAAGAATAAATTCCTAAACTATATTTTTATGCCGTGTTCGAAGTGATTCCGATAAATCCAAAATGGCCGTCAGTGAGCGAAAAAAAAAAATGACTGAAATTTGGAGAGACATAGACGATCTGAATGCGGAAATCTTAGAACACGGCCTTATATGAAAATTTTGAAACGTACAAGCTCTGGATTGTTGAGCCTTGATATCGGCCGTTGATTTTCCAATCGTCGGGTTGGCTGGTCGTCTAGGCGGAGACCCACTTTTCACACCATTCTTTAAAAAATTCTAATTAATTCGATAAAAATGATTCATAAGAGTCGACAAACCGTTTCATCTGGCAACTTTGCTCTGGGTATGTCATTCTCCATTGTTATCATTTTCTTGCAGGCTTCTTCTGTCACTGAAAAACGAAAATTTTCAATTATTGAGAGCTCACTAGGGAACGTTTTTTTTTTCGATTTAGGACACTTGAAAAGCCCGATAGCGCCTTTTTGGCCTAAATTGCGTATTTTGCTCACTTTGAAGCTCCATAACTCGGAAACAAGATCTATTGCGAGAAATTTCTTTCTTGATCTGCAATCAGGGGGACCTAAAGTACACTTCAGCAAAGTTTCAGCAAAATTTCAACCAGGGGTTAAAAAACGTTCCCTGGTAAGTTAATGAAATTAACAGAAAACGTACTCCGATCAAACTGCGCCTTTCTTTTCCGCACATTCTGACTTCTTGGCAGAAGCCTTGCTACTGGTGCAGTGGGCGGAACTGCTACATTTTCCTTGACAGCCTGAAAAAATCATTAAAATCAAAAAAGATTTTTCTTTTCAAACAAAACCTCAGTCGGCGGAATGTCCAAGCATTTCATAATCTCGCGTAGGTTTCTTTTCTTAGCAGCATCCATTTTGACTAAAAATGCTGCGCAATACAATATATATAGAAAACACAAATCTTACTTTTTTTTTTGTTTGAAAAATGCTAAAATCCTTTGAATTTCATCGAACGGGTGCCGAAGAAAAACTGCAAAAAACTTATGTAACCAAATTTAAAAAAAGTTCAAAACGCTAAAAAGCTATCCAAAGATATATGAGAGAGTAAAGTTATGTAAAGACAGACGGAACGATTACATTATAAATTAAACGAGATACGTAATTATAGGCTTCAGATCAAAAATTAACGTTTTTTCTAAGACCAGATATAAGAGTAACTGCCACTCATCTCAATTAAAAATTCAAACATGAAGATAAACAAAAAACGAATCGTAAAAAAAGGAAATTGCTAAAAACTAAACTTTTAAGGCTAAAAAAAAATAAGAATCGCTAAAAAACTAAAGCATCTCAGCTCTGATATATGATACCTAATTTTTCTCGAGTTTATGCGAATCTTGTGAAATAGGAACGAGTTTATAATCATATAAAATTTAAAAGTAAACAAATAAACAAAAAATAGTACTCGATCTTGGGAAAAGAACAAGAATTTCCCTCGAGGGCGTACTAGAGACGTTCAAATTGCACTGGAGCATGGTTCCGTCAAAGTTTTTTTCTCTTTTTTCTGATCGCGTTTTTTTCTTTTTGTTTTTTCTGTGAAAAGATAATTGTGTTCTGGAAAATACTTAACATTATTAATTTCGGATGGAGTGGTATTTAAAGCTTAGTTTCATATAGAAAAGTCCTCAAAAAGAATATATTTGAAATAGGAATTGAACTTTCATTGAATGCGAATTAGATTCATTTGCAACTGATCTTTTAGTTTTTAGATAGACTATTGAATTTGGTTGAGCCGATCATTGAGGTCAACCTGTCGTTTCATACCTCGAAAACACAATATTGTTTGTCCGTTGCTCAATCGAAGACAAAAGTGCCGTGGGAGTTTAGTCTCCGCTCTCACCCATTTTTGGAAGCATTGTTTTTTCATTGTACGACTTTTCTTTCAATTTTTCATCCTGATAATTTTTCCAATTAGAAAGTTCAAGAAATCTTTCTGAGCGAAATTTTTTTTTTCATTTTAAACTTTGATGACAATAGGCTTTTTGTTGAAAAACAATTTTCTCTGTGTATCTAGTGTTCAAAGTGTTTTGCGAAATTTTAAAACATCACTGACTCTCCAAAATTATTTCATCTTTTTCACACTCTGACGATGATTTTGAGCTTCGCGAAATTACTTTAAACACGGTTTAGATCTTGTTTGATAAAATTTTATCAATGAGGTTCTCATTTTCTATCAGAAGTTTAGGAATTTTTTGAAAAAATTTTCGGAAAATTTTTTTAAAGGGCTGTTCTTTGTAAGTCTTTTGACCGGAGGGTTTCAAATTGCATTGTCCGCGGCCCCGCAAAAAGGTTCGTTTGGTTGGTTTTCTCGCTCTCTTTGCGTCCTCCTCCCATCCTCGTAACTTCCTCCTCTCTCTTTTTTTGCTTCACAATAAATCGATTCGTTTCGAGCAATCCTCTCTTACCTTTTTTGAAACTTTCGAATGCCCTCGCTGACCGATTCGAAACGAACTTTGAGCATAATACTTCTTTTTTCTTTGTTCCTTTCATTCGAGTTTTTGTTTTTCTCCTTTGTTTTCTCTATGGGTAGTACTTTTCAAAAGTGAGAAATCGTGTTTTTTCGCCACAATATTTCATAGAATGGCCTACATAATTTACTAGGAAAAGCGCCGTGAATATTCAAACAGCTTTTCGAGTGCAGCATCAATTTCTCTCCCGAAACATAATTGAAATGAAGATCAGAAATCTTTTTTTTGGAATATTTGTACTTTGAGAGTTTTCCCTGCCATCTTTCGCTCCCAGACGCTTTTCCATCATAAAAATGTATGCGGAAGGACGGCAGGTGGCTATTTGATATTCAAAGAACGTTTGAGAGATTAAAATCTCTTTTTCATACTTACACGAAAGTTATTTTTTCATATTTCGGGTGAAAACCAGAATTTTTTTTGGCTTTTCAATTGTTTTGAAACTTTTGAAACTTGGTTTGTCACAATTTTTCAGTTTCCTGAATTCGAAAACTCTTTTCATCAAGTTTTCGTTTATTATTCTTTTCTTTCAAGTTCAAAAAGATATAAGGAGCTTTGAGGCTTATTTTCTTATCTCCTTCCTTTTTTTTATCTTTTTCAAGTCTCCCACGAATTTTTGCGATCGGCCGTTCGCTGGCCGTGGCCCACTTCTTGCATTCTTTTTCCCGAGTAAAGTATAACCTTGTTTTGAAGTTTTCTTTTTCAACTTGAGATTATTATATTCAGAGTTCTCGATTTCTTTAAGAAATTACTTTTTTCTCTCGCGTTTGCTTTATTTGAAAGTTGATCTTAATCTTTTGAGTTATTCTTGAGAGTTTTTTTCAGTTCAGTAAAAAGGATTAAACTTTTTTTATTTTTTTGATAGTATTAAGATATTTTTCCTAATAATCATTATAAACCAATCATAAAAATTATGCTCCCTTTGGTTTTATTTCTTTTTCAAAGATTGGAGAATGAAAATGAATATAATTGCATAATAGAATACCGAATTTTTCTTTTTTCTTGAATAAAAAGTCTTATTTTTTTGAATGAAAAATAGTTTATATTAATTATCTAGCTTTAGAAAAGGAAAATATTTCAATGGGAAGCAAATCTATGGAATTCCAACTGCGTGTTTAACGTATAAAAACCTTTAAAAAAAAACCAGCTTGTCCAAAATTTTAAAGAGACATAAAATTTTCAGGAATTTGGTCCTGGCACAGTTAGCGAGAGAGTGTGTATTTAAAAGAGAGTAACAAAATACTTCATAATTTTTCGTGACACGACTACAGTATAGTTAGATAGAATTCAAAAAAATTGGATTTTCTAGCGCAATTTCTTCCATCATTCAACATTCTTTCCGCATAATTTTGGGTATGAAAAAGTTATTTGTAGAAATGAGTACAATTTAAATATCTTTTTGTTCGAATTTGCTTCGTATCGAAATTTTTTCTGATGAAAGAACACGGAACTGGATTCTTTCTCGAAAAAAACCGGAGAAAATAATTAAAGAATTGAAGGAGATAATTTGTGAAAGGACAGCCGTTCCATCAAAGGGAATATTGTCTGTTTATTGGGAAGAAATGGGGGGTGCAGGAAAAGGAAGGTCAGAGACGCAGAGTGGTTGGCACCGGCCGCCGCTCTGTTAACGCTTCGGTCCCCTCCCATCTTTCTTTATTCTTTTCTTTTTTTCTCCATTCAAAATACATTAAACTACACTCTACTTAACCCCAATTACCCTCCTAATTTTTGCCCACCGATCCTCGAAATCCCGCTCAATTTCGGAACATTTTGACCGTGGCTAGCATTTTCAAATTTGAGATTTAAAAATCAATTTTATGGCCGTTTCAAGGTTAAGCAGAGGAACGATTGCAAAGGTTTCTAGTCTTGTAATGATTCAATAAAACATTTTTCCGCCTTCTCTCATCCGTCTTCTTTTTATGATTCTCAGTTTTTAATCAATTTTTTTCCGGCGTTTGAGCTTAATCACCTATAAATATTTAATGTTTGCGGTATTATTTTTTTCAGTTTTTCTTGAGAAAAAAACAATCAAGGAGCTTGCAAATTGATGATTTTGTAAAAATTGGAAGCCTTTTTCTTATTGCTGAACTAAATGATGTTTTTTTCAGTGTAGGCTTGTACAATTTGGATATGATAAATGGATAATATAGTGACCAGATCGGTGAGATAAATGTGATGAATATATTGGGCGGAAATTTTTCATGAAATTTTTTTCTCTGATTATGTTTTTGATAGTCTTTTTCTCACATTATTTGTTTTTTTGATTTCTGTTTTGAAAATTCAATTAAAAAAATACATCGTATCAATATTAAAATTTCCTAGTTATTATAAAAAAACAGTATTCTTTGAATCTAATATTTTTTTGATTTACTTCTTTTTCCTTCAACAAGATGATGTTCTAATTATTTTTCATGGCAAATATAAACCAAAAAAAATAAGGCTTAAAAAAACCGACTTTAGCTAATAAACAAACTCCGAAACAGACATATCTTTTTGAAATTATAATTATTATACTAACTATAATTCATTTTATTGGAAAAGTTCTCGCCTGATCCTTTTTTTCCCTCCTTCTTATTGTATAAAAATCAGACAAAATTTTTTTAATTTGGAAGGTGCAAATTAGAAATAAAATACGATGATAAGGTGATTTGAGCGATAAGAAGCTGTGAAACTGATTATCTTGCTGAAAGGTGTTACATTTTTTCCAAAAAAGGTTTGTCTGGATTTTTCGAAATCCAATCTCAAATAATATCCTCCAAGCCATATTTAATCTCCTCTGAGCTAAGCTGTTTCAATTTAAAATTTTTCTCACCGGAATCAATGTAGAGATATTTCTTGTGTGTACCTTGCGTCATTGAGGGGGAATTCTCAGACAAATTTTCTATGTTTTGATTGATTTATTTCTCACGAAACCCTGTGGGACTTGAAAGATTGAGATGCGTTTTACATCTTTTCCACTTTTTAATTAATTAATTGCAGTTAAATTGATTTCTTCATGTCTTATATACATTTTTGAAAAATATTTTATGAGTATCCTGCTTTGTTACTGTAACTTTTTGTTCCGAAAAATTCAGAATTCCTCGTTTTTTAGTTATTTTCTCGACGTTATGACATGAAACTTCAATAGATATTGAAGGCGTTAAAATAATTGTTTTTTTTTCTGAATATTGATGATTCACAGGCATTTTCTGATGTTTTTTAAGTAATGGTCGAAAATAATAAGGTTTTACAGTTTTCCGTTTCGAATTTCTCCTCAGAATCTCCGCCCAATATGATTATATTATCTTTTTCGTCGTTTTTCCAGATTTTTATTCAAAATTTCATGATGTGATGATTACGGTTTAATCCTAACATATCTCTGAAGATCACTAGAACTATATGCTTCATCATAAAATTCAATCATCAAATTGTTTGTCTTGAGCTTTTCAAAAAACCAAATTCGGAAACGGGAAACCAAAGAAATGTACTTTTGTTTTGGGGTTTCGCGCCAACGATATTACAAAAGGAGTCGATGGCGCGCGTTTGAAAACGGCAACTTTTTTTTTGAGTCAAACCTGCTTCGGACACCGTGGCCATGTTTCTGGCCGGGTTATTCAAAAATTTAGAAGATTACCCTCTTTTTATTAAATTGATTCGCTTTGTCGACCCAAATATACCCTTTTCACTGTCATCTTTGGAAAAAGCTACTATAACCCATTCCGCCTCCGCTTTGTCCCGTTTTGACAAGCAGAAATACCGTATACCGATTTTGACCGAACCCCGCTTCAAGACCTCTATTTTTCGCTGTCTTTCAGCATTTTCGTAAAGTAAAAGGGCAAAAAAAGCTTACGGTAGATGTTTTTCTTCGGGGCTTTTAAGACGAGACCGTCTCGCGTGGAAAAAACTATAGTCGTCTAAATTCCTTCTTTTTTTATCTATTTTTGTTGAAACCTGATTACTGTTGCAAGACACAATTTCATTCATTTTCCATTTTTCCGCATTTCGAAAATTTCCAAAAATTACATAATGCCGTGTTCAAACATTTCCGCGATTTCGAGTTCGACACGTTATTCTTTCAAAGTAAGTTCCCGAAATACGCAAAATTGGAATTTTGGCAGCTTCAACGAGATTGCGGCTTCTACACGCAAAATCCAAATTTTGAAGTTATTTAAGAATTTTTTTCAAAGAAAGTTTAAAATTTCATATCTCGTTGTAGGACCCAATTTTTATAACGGTTCTTGAAGTTTTAATTCTGTCGTTTTAGACTAATAAAGCGTCAATTTTGAAATCGCCGAAATTATATGGTCCACGGCATAAAGGAAGCTTTTCTGTGTCCAGAACTCTCGCCTTTTTCCTTCATTTTCTCCAGAAATATCGTCTCTTCCTTTTTTGTATCGTTTCTTCTGTTTACCGAAGATCTATTTTTAGTTTCGAAGTTGTTCGGAAGTATTATGGGTATTGCATCGACGCGGTTCGACGTGGCGAAAAAATAACTGCCAATGGCCAATGATTCATCAAAGAGAGGCGCGAAGGTTCTCCCGTTCTCTTCTTTCTTTTTTCCGTTCCAATGATGCAATCCTTTTCATTCCCAGTGGTTTTTGGTTGCAGATGTGTTCTTCTGAAGATTCTCTAATGAATAATTTTTTGTATAATACTTCATTTTTACTGACTTTCTATGGGTTTTAAAAAAAAGCACGTCTTATTTTGGAAAAATCGGTTGTTTTTCATACTTAATTTTGCGAAACTATGTGTTTTTTTGTAAAAAAAAAAAAGGTCACCATAAATCGATAATCAGAAAAAAAAAATCTACTTGGTTTTCAAGCTTCACGAAAAAAAGATTTTCTTTGGTTAAATTTTTTTAAATTATCGTTTTTGTTCTGGAGTTTTTCGATGACATTCGAGAGATTGAAATGCAAAAAATATATGGGATATTATTTTTTTTTTCACAAGTATTTTTAAAATTATTACTAGCCTTTTGGAGGGTTTTTTTGGGTGATCAAAATTTCAAAACTTTTTAGAAATAGGATCTTTTTGAATCATAATTTTTCATTCCTTATTTTCTAGGCTTTTTTCATCATCATCAATTTTCAGGGAAGGGGCGGAGGGAGGCCTGGACGAAAGCCAAAAAACCCGCCACCGGTCAAAAATGATAAGAAGGCGCCGGCGCCCGCTCCTGCAAAAAGGTTTCGAAAACGGGGTTTTTATCGGAAATTTGTATTGAAATGCAAATGCGATCGTAATATTTTTCGCTAGAAATGGAAAAGTGTGACCTTTTTATAGAAGAAGAAAATTTTCGCACGATATTTGACCGCTTAGAATGACTAATAATAATAATTATTATTTTTCAATATAATTAGGTTTTTTTATTAGGGTTATGAAACTGGACTTTTTTTAATTTTTTTAAAATTCTCTGATCTTTTTATTATTATTTATTTTTTTGAATTTTGTTGATCTAAGAAAAGTTTGTCTGCGAAATTCCTCGCGCCAAACTAATCTTTATACCAAACAGAAAAAGTAGAAGAAGGGAAATAAGTTGTAAAAAAACGAAAAAAATGATAGTTTTTAAAAGATACCGCTTCCGGAATTTTTTTCAAACTTTTTTTGTAGCTACATTTTTTTTGGTCATCAAGATTTTTGAATTTTAAAATCTTGGAGCGATAAATACTTCAATAGACCTTAAAACCCGCAACGATTAGTAATGAAGAAACTAGTTTAGAAATTAAAAAAATTTAAAGAAATAGATTACCAGAAGCTAAAGACACTCCGGAGCATATTTGAAAAAAACATTTCCTTTTTTTAATAAGTTTTTTTGAAGCTGAAAAGCTCAGCAAAAAAAGGAAATAATGCCTTGGAAAAAGTTCTTTTTTTCTTCGTAATGTAAATTTTTTTGAACGCGAGCTTGCAATTTTTTTGATGAAATATGAAATTAGAAGTTCATTTTCGCTAATTTCGGCTTAAAAAAATTGGTCCTGGTCAGCGAATTTTTCGAAAAAAAAAGAAATGAATAAATTGATAGTGTTTCAATAATTTTTTTCATTTCAAAAAGACGTAATTTTTTTCAGTAAAAGAGGACGGGCGACGACATCTCGTCGTGGAGCCCACGCTGCACCTGCTCCAGCTCCGCCGCCACCTCCTCCTCCAGCTCCGACAGGCCGAGGCGCTGCCAAATCGGCCCGAGGCGGTCGTGGAGGTCGGGGCCGCGGCAGGGCCGTCTACGTCCCTCCGAAGCCCGAGCCGCCCAAACCGAAGTTCGACCTCCACAACATCACCTGTCCCAGGAAGCTCTTCGATTTGAGTGAGTTTTGGTGTCTACGGAAATTGATTAGAAAGAACATAAAAAGTGAAAAATTTGAACGATTTTAAGCTCCTAATCGATTGCATCTAGGACTAGAATAAAAAATGAAGGATTCATTGTTTGATTCTAAAATGAGTTCCCAGTCCCCCTTTTTCTTGAGAGGAACCCAGGTGGCTTGAACTTATTACCCTGAGGAGCTTTTTTAAGATTTTGATGATTGGTATTATTTTTCCCACCAAGAATTTTAAAACAAGTTTCCTCATGAAGTCTTTTTAGGACTTGTACAAAAATCGGTTTGAAAAAGCGAAAGAAAGCAACGGGTTTCAACGATTTTAGGCTAAAATAAACCACGGTCTGAACTTTTGTTCAAAGTCTTATAGAAGTGCAGAATGATTGGATTGATTAACCTGAAAAGCTGTTATATAGTTTTTTTTTTCGGAACTGATAGTTTTGAAAGTTTCCTAGAGAAGGTTTTTTATACCCAGAAAATTAGCCTTTATAAACATCTCTTCTTTTTTTTAAACTCATTTTTTGAGGATTGTATTTGAACTAGATCAATGAGATTTTCATAAACTCTTCATCGCATTTAATCCTTATCCCTTCATAATTTTATCTATCTGTGCTTATTGATATGACCAAGACCATGTCGGAAATTGCTACATTGATCAAATTATTCCAGGAATTAAGCCTTTTTTGATGTTTCAATAGACTTTTTTTTCTCCACTCTAAACCTCGAATAGCGGCCTTTTTATAGAATAATCGGATTAACACTGTCTGTGGAAGTTTTTCTTTTTTTTTCTTGCAGTTTAACCTTGTTTGTTTGGCGTTTCCTGTTTCAGTGCAAGGAAATTAAATGAACCAGGTGAAAATCTCGTTTTTCTTTTCATTAGCGAATTCTGTTCTGTCTGGTGTAATGGAAGAGAACTTTACTTTTCTAAATTAGGGCAAGACATCATCTTATCACAAAATTCAATATTTTTTTGAAGCTCTGGATCGTTTGAAATCTTTGAAAAATGCAAAAATTTTTTTCGAATTTTTTTGATTGCAAGTTAGAATATTTTTTTCTACAACACAACTTTTTCCTATGGGAGTAAATTAATAAAACTGAATAATAAAAAAACAAAAAAAAATTTTTAGCCTCAGAGTGATATGAATTCAAAAAAAACTTTCTATTAAAAAATCCCTTTATTCAATCATCCTACTAGCTTTGGGCTACCAAACGAAACACTTGATGAGCGAAAATAAAAAAATATAATCATTAAAACTGAAAACTCATGTAATCGAAGCAAGTGAAATACAGTGTTCGGAGTGATTCCGAGAAATCAAAAAAATAGCCGTCAGAGATGGAGAAAGATAACGAAATTTTGGAGGGTCAGAGATAATTTTGCGTTTCGCGGAAATTATTCCGAACACGGCATCATATTTTCATCTTTTATCGAGACTTTTACTCAAATAATTCCTTTTTTTTACTATATTAAAGCTGGATAAAATAATTCGAGCAGTTTGAAGCCAAAATATTGAAAAAAAGGAAAAAAATGTTTCATAGAGATTTTTTTGTGAAGAATATCAAGATATATAAAAATTAATTAGTATTAGTATCAACTGAAATTCAGAAAATTTAACTAATATTCAAAACTTCAGAAAAACTGCGCCTTCCACGGTTCGCAACGATCCAAGCCGGCTGGAGACGCAAAATCAAACTTGTCCGTTACGCGGGATCAACGCATCTGATCCGGTTGAGACGGGGCCGGATCAGCAAACGGCGGATCCGACTTATTAGGCTTTTCAAAGGACAATTTTTTCGGGTTCCCTCGAAACCGGTAAGCCATATTTTTTTATATTGTAACGGTCAAAAAGAGAAGCAAAATTTTTTTGAATTAATTTTAATAAAAGTTAGGAGAGTTATGTTGAAGTTTTTTTCACTTTTTTTCTCGAATTTCGGCTCATTTCACATTTCTTATTTTTTTATAGCGTTTGTTGAATTTATATTTTTTTATTCTTTGATTAAAATTCATTCGAACCCGGGAAAAAGGATTTTTTTAAGAAAAAAATCTGTAAAAAAAGTTTCGATAGGAAAAAAAGTGAATAAAAAAACTTTGAAAGTGATATTTTCACTTTTTACATTTTGAGATTTTTCAATTATTCCAAGTCATTTTTCGATTTTTTTGTTCGTTGTTTTTTTGGATGAAAATATAGTTTTCAAGAAAACATCCGATATGTTTCTTCAATTTCCTGTTTCTATATTCAAATTAAAAATTTAGGAAATTAAAGTTTTTTTGATTTTTTTGGTTGAATTCCTTCAAAAAAAGGAGAAACATTTATTTTTTTCTCTATGAGAATGAGCAATTAAAAATAGAGACAACGTTCTGAAAAAAACAAATTTTTTTCATAAAAAAATTTCTCTTTTTTGACGGCCATTCAAACTAAAGTTCCCTTTTTATTTACCCGAGTCTTTCAGGGTGTATTTTACGGGAAGAAATATGTTTTCCGACGGGCGCCAAACAATTTCCAACGTCTTCGGAAGATCGGAGCCGTCGGAGACGTCTACATAAATCCCTACGACAAGGAGCTGGAAGAGGAGGAGCTCGTGGCCATGTTCATGCCTCCGCCGAGGCCCATTGACATGGACAAGGAGTTCCCGAGGATCAAAAAACCCGTCCCCAAAAAACCCCCGGCGGTCGTGAAGCAGGAGGAAATAAAGGTCGAAGAACCGCCCAAGAAGGAGGAAAATGGAAAGAAGAAGAAAAAAAAGAAGAGGAAGAGGAAAATCGTCGTGAATGGAGTCCTGAAGCGGAAGCTGGCCAAGAAAAAGCTGAAAAGGGTCGGTTTTCCATTAAATTGTGTAAATTGACTGGTTAAGCCGTGGGCTTTTATCACCTTCCCCCTCAAGAAGAAGCTGAAAAAGCCCCCATCGGATGATCTAAATAATTTTTTTGAAATCATTTCAAAGCTTTTTTTGAACCCTTTGCGAGCCAAATGTATTGGCTATATCTTATCCTAGTCCTGAAATGGCAAAAAAAACTCAAATAAATTGATGTACGAAAACCTTAAAAGCTTCTTTTTTTCTTTTCAACGTTTTAAATTTAGGTAGTTTGATTTTATTCGTAAAAACTCGGAGGAAATTTTTGAAGCTAAATAAATCTATTTTGTGAACATTTTTTTGTATTATGAGGATGATACATATCCTCAATTCTATTTCAAATCACCTGAAAATTGGTCAGAATGTAGATTACGCTCATTTATAATGAATAACGTTGGAATCCGACTGAAAATCGAATTTCAAAATTAATCGCAAGTTTTGTCAAACTCAAGTAGCTTTAAGGTGTAGTTGTTGTGACGCGTTTGAGCCATTCTCCCTGCGACCATTTTTTTTTCGACTCTCAAAAAGTGAATGATAAACAAAATTTGGAACTTTTAAACTGATCTAAATCGTTTTCCATTTTCAAAGTCTATTTAAGATAAATTTCCAATTTTTGGTGGCGATAAGTTCATAATACCCCGCCTTTCGGCGAGTTCACTTGAGTTTCCATTAAAACACAAGTTTTTTTCAGAGAAAGAAGAAGAAGAAGAAGAAGCAGAAGGTCGAGAAGGTTGTCGAGTGCGACGTGAAGCCCTCGACTTCGAGCCAAAACCCTGACTATATCGAAAGAGAAGTCGATCTGGTCAACCGGCCGATTCCCTTCATCGAAGAGCTCATCATCGACGATTTCTCGCTTTTGCTCTTTTCCTGCTTGGCTGATGAGAAGGTCAGGAGTCTTTTCAGTTCTTGCAATCCGTGAAATGAAAAAAATAGTTCAAAGTTTTTCAAAAAGAGCTCCGAGAGCGTTTGATCGAATAAGCTTCAGGAAAAAAACAAACTTGATTTTTTTCTTTATTTTTAACCTGAATTTTTCTTCAAAGGTCCGAGCTATTTTTCAGTCTCCGCAATTTGCATAATTTGAGATTTTCAGTAAAAAGCTTCGAAAGCGATAAATAAAACAGGCTACATGAAATATTATTCATTGATTTTTTTTTTTTGAGTTTCTACAAGGTTAATGTTATTTTTTGTTCTCTCATTTTCATTTCAAGTGTTTATTCGCCATTCCGCAATCAGCACGACAAATACAAAAAAAAAATAAAACATCAAGACAATCAAATAAATCTAACAGCTGATCTGTGGAAACGGCTGGAGGAAAAGATTGTCTGAGTAGACGGTGCTAACCCCCATTTGGTATTTAAGTTTGTTCTTTGTATTTTTTAATAAGTTAGAATTTTTCTAGTTTTTAGTAGGATCTAATGATTTCAAAAACGATGTGTTTGATTCGAACCATGAGGTGAGCATAATCTGAAACTTGCCGATTTCGTATTCAATGATAGTTTCTCTCTCCAGTTGGTTCCAAATGGGTATGACTCTATGATTTAGGAAGCGTTGTTTGATCAATTCATTCATTGGTTGAACAAGTCTCATTCCATTTCCTCTGAGTTGATTATTTCTACTCGAATTCATCATTAATTTAACAGGCGACTCACTCCAAAAATATCCATGAATGTATTTGTGAACGCAACAAACGTCTTTAAAAAGTCTTCTAGTCCATAACGTCGATAGTTTCAGTTTGGCTAATCTACTGCGATAATCCAATTTCGGATATAATCTTTTGGTAAATTTTCTCTGGACTGATTCTAGTTGATTTATATCATTCAAATTTAGCGGGCACATTAGTTCGGATCCGTACTCAATGATAGGCAAGATTTTTGGCTTTATAGCATTTTAGAAAGTTATTTTTGAGAGAAATGAAAAACAGCGAAATAAATTATTTATTATTTTTCATACATTTTTTTGTACTACTATACTCACATGGTGCCCCATTTTCAGATTACTCGTGAAGAAGAATCCCAGGTCTCTGACATTTTGTTTAGTGCTAAGAGTTTGATCGTTAATTTTGTATGTACTGGGTTCTGTCTTTTTTCCAAACTGAACTAACTCCGTTAGAAAAAAAACACGATGATTTTGCAGATAATGTAATTAGAATGAGAAAAATTGGTGAATAAAATGAGCTTCATGAAATTTTTTTCTTTGATTTTTCTTTGTTTTCAGCGCTGATATTTTTTCAGTCTCAAGAAATTGATGAAATTTGGATACTTGAAGTCCTAACGCAGTGAAAAAAATTTCTTTCGATTTTTATGTAAAATCTTAGAAACTGAAATCTACAAGAAACTCTTTTTACTTCAACAAAAAGTTCCAAGAAATTATTGAAAAAAAGCTGATTTTAATCAGTCAAATGCGCTCCGTGGTTAATGAGACCATTGAAATCAAGTTTGATGTTTGAAAAATATTTCTTCCTATCGTTTCTGGTAGCTATTGTATTTATTTTTATTTTTGGGTACCAAGAGTTTGAATTTTCCTATTGTTTAATCAGTTTAAAAGGTTTTTTTGCAGCAGTATGAAAGGGAGCTGATAGAACGGAAGAAACGATTCATACGATGGGTGAGAAGAAAAAATCGACGAATAATGATGCAGCTCGTCAGGAAACGCGAACGAGTTCGACGGAAAAAGGTACATTTTTCTCACTATTTTTCTTGGTCCCCAGCTCAAAAAAGATTGAAATGTTTCCACTGCTGTAATCTCTATAATCTCTTGATGCGATTTTCCCGGAAAAAAAAAACTCGTGACCGACTTTTTTTTAGTTTTTGATGTTTTGGGGCTGACTGACGTGCTGTAATGTTGTTACACTATCATCTGGTCATCCTCCTTCTTTTTTTTCTTGTTACTGCGATTTTGTGACAAGAAGGGTTCAGAAAAGATCGTTTCGCAATGACTCAAAAGAGGAAGGAAGCGATTGGGAAAAAAATATAGGAAGTACTGAGAAAATTTTGGATGGATACTTTAGGGTTTTGACGATTTAGTGGCCACTATAGTAGTCTAATTAGTGGCTGAAAACTAGTGGCCACTTTAGGAGTCTGAGTGGCACTACTAGATCCCTAAAAACCACTAAAGTGGCCACTGAAACGCAAAATAGTTAGAGTGGCAACTTCAGTGTTCCTTTCTAAGAAGTCCTTGAGGAGCCTCTTAAGTGCTCACTATGATTTTTTTCGAAGACTGGGAAAATTTTTAGAGGCCACTATAGGGTTTTGACGATTTAGTGGCCACTGTAGTAGTCGAATTAGTGGCTGAAAACTAGTGGCCACTTTCTGAGTGGCACTACTAGACTACTGAAAACCACTATAGTGGCCACTAAAACGCAAAATTGGGGCTTCTGTAGATGGGTTTTTTGGCCACTTTGGTGTTATCTCCAAGTAGTACTTGAAAAACTTCTAAAGTGGCCACTAAACTTTTTCCCGGTAAATTCTAGTTAATAGAAAAAAATCATAGCGATTCCCGCTGGTTTGAGGTGCGAAGATTTTAATTGAAAAATTATTGAGAATAGAACTGCAGAATTTCAGTATTTTTCCAGCTTTTCGTATGAAAAAAAGCTCCCCAAATAATTGAAATTCTATAATTATTATCCATTTTTTTCTCCCTTTTTTTGATAGTTCAAGCTAGATTCAACGCCACACGCGAAAATCGCAAAGGAAATTGGAGCCAATTAGACGGTTTTTTTTTCGCGTCTCCTTTTTTTTTCTCGGCAAGGGAATTCACTCCTAACGAGGTTGCCCTCTTTTCCATTAGTGACAAATATGGGAAAGAGTGGAGAAGAGTGCAAACTTTTGCACGAAGATCTTTGAAACTCTGAGAATTTTTCTTTATTGATCGGCTAGTCAAGCAAAGCTCTATACGATAGAAAGTACGGTTTCTCATTTTGAGGCGTTTCTTGAAGGTGTAATATTTTAAAACGGTATTATTTCTCGCTGGAGCCGTTATCAGATTAGGGAATTCAAAGGAAAGTTTTGAAATTTTCAAAAAATTAGAAAGATTTTTTTGACTTTTATTGTAGAAAAACCCGCAGCTTTCAATTCTTAAGTTTCTGAATGATTTTTCTAAGTTTCATTCTAATCAAAAGTAACATTTTTCTCTAGTTGTGGTTTCTTATAGCTTTAAAAAAGGAAATTTCTATTCTCTGTGTAGTTCGATCAGTTTGAACTCGGAAAATGAGGAAGAGAGAAAACATGCTCAATTATTACCTTCTCTCTGCAATGGACCGAGAAAAAATAATGAATAAAACACGTGTTTTCTTTATACTTGGGGATACCAATGGGAAGTCGGACTTTGACCTTTGACAGCTTGAAAATCATAAGAACTTCAAGTAAAATGATTGTTTTATAACTCAAATCTTTTTCTGAAAAATCACTTGTATACGAACTTGAAGCCTGAAGATGCAGATTTTTAAAGGAAAAATTTGGGACCAGGAAATGAAGATTTTTTCTTCGAATAACTCTCTTCTTTTTCAGAAGTTCATACGAGATTTCGAGCGACTGAAGAAGAAACACGCGAGGAAAGTCCGAAGGGCGAAGGTAGAAGCTGAGCGACGGACGCGCTACCTGCGACTGAAACAAGCGGTCCGCGAGTCGCTGGCCGCCGGCCGAGTCGACGGTAACCTGCTCCACCAATGGCTGGTCACCACGCAGAAGGAGAAGCTGCGACGTCGCGACCGACAACAACGACTGCGACTGCATCGCGAACGCGAGGCCGGTCGCAGAATACGCAGACGCGTCTCCTTCGTCCGACGCATAAGATTTCCCATCGCGCGACTTCAGCTGGTCGAACTCATGCATTCGAAGCCGCTCAAGGGGAAGAAGGAGATCCTGGAGCACAAGAGGAAAGTCGAGGAGAAGAAAAAGGCGCTTCATCAGATGGTCATGGATAAGTACCGCGTGGAGAAGATCAGATGGGACCATCGGAGACAGAAACGAAAATTGGCCCAGGCCGAAGCCAAGCTTCAGCAACAACGTCGTTTCCAGAAAGAAACTGCTTTCCGGGAACGAATCAGAGTCTTCGTGAATTCCTGTGAAGAACGCCGGAAACTTCGCGGAGAACAGCCGAAAGAAGAGCCCATTTTTGACCAGAAGGCCGTCTTTCAGTCGCTTCAGGCCAAGTTGGGAAGGGTTCTGAAAGTGATGAAGAAAGAACAACTTGCCGCGAAGATAGCCGAGAAGAAGAAGGAGTTGAGAAAGCAGAGGAAGGAGAAGATGGAGAAGATCAAGAAGGAAGTCAAGAACGAGGTAGATCAAAAAGACGTCAAGACGACGCCGAAGAAGAAGAAGAAGAAGATCAAAGCACAGCCCAAAAACGCCGAAACAAAGGTACGTCTTTATTTGTTTTTATTCCGTTTTTTTTTTGCTCCCCAAAGTTTGCCGATGTTTTCCTTTTTTCACGTCCGACACATTGAAGTGGGTCGTTGTTGTTTCTCTTTCTCTCCGATTTTCCGATTTTGCCCCGCTTTTTTCGTTTCGGACCTCTCATCATTCGATTTGGGAAAAAGGCTTTTGAGAATCCCATTTAGAAAATTTAAGTAAGTTGAACTTCAAATTTTCTTTGAGCTGATTTTTTTTAGGTCAGCTGAGTTTCAGAAAAAGTTTATTCTGCGAATCGCTTTCCCCTGAAAGTTTTGTGTAAACTTCCAAAGTTTTTCTTAATATTCCCATTTTTTTTTCCTTTTTTTCAGCTGTTCCAAATATATTCAGCTGTTTGTGGTGAAAAATCCCAGACACTTTCCTAGTATTCAATCCTTTTTTTCAGTCATCCGACAGCCATAATTTCCTTTTTTGGTTTTTTTTGAGTCCTGTAGGCGTTTGCGATCTACGGTCGAAAGAGGAAATTTCAGTTTTTAGCTTGCAACACCTTATAATCATTTTTTTATTTCTTGGAACTCTTTCAATTGATACCTTACAAGGGATAATTTCCAATGTTTAGCTAGTTTGGCTTCATTCTGAGAATGGAAGCTGATTTAATTTGCACCTTGATTGGGGTAATTTTAGTGTTTCGCTTCATTCAACTGTAAAGCATATAATCAAGTTTGTTTATCGGAATTTTTGGTGATTGTTACCTTGAAAAGGCGTAGTTTTTACTAGAAATGCTGACATTTTGTTTTGAAAATAGCAATTTCAACTTGATTTTTGTTGAAGTTTCTGTCTGTTTCTTTGATGTGGGAGAAAGGCGTCTATTACATCCAATTCACGGCGATTTGAGGCATTAAAAAAACAGAACAAAGTCTGAATCTATACTATTCCCATGCTATTTTTGAAGATAATTTTGAAATTCACCTTTCTTTTCTGAGCTAACGTCCAAAGGCAGTCGTGCATGAGTCACCCTTTCAATTCAAAATTACAAACGTGACATTTATCTGAAATTAGGAAATGGTGTTTATACTTTGGTCTTCTTCTATCTTTTCTGCCATAGAAAAAAAAAATAATTGCTGTGCATCCTCCCAAACCAGGAAGTAATCTCCTTTCAGAAAAAAAAAACCGTTCTTCTCCATATCCGATGATTTCACAGCCCACGTATTCCAATTGGGAAGGGAAACTGAATTTGGAAGAGAAACCGGAATTTGTTGGTCCCCACCACCGAATTGTTGTTTTTCTGACCACCACGAGTCTATCTCTCATTTTGGAGAAGAGAAAAGAGAGAGAGAGAGAAGTATCGTAGCAAGTCAAGGTTGCGCGGCGGCGACAACGGCGGCTGATTCTTGCTCCCTTTCTGCATCTCTCTTTTCTTTTCCTTTTCTTTTTTTTTTCTTTTTTTTTCCCGCGCGCACATCTTCCGCCGCCGATGTCTGTCCACGGGAAAGTCGTCTGACACGGCCGGCTGTCCGTCTGCACTCTCTCCATCTCTCGCTATCCGTCCAGCCACTCTAATTGCCAGCCGGCTGGCCCCCATGCATCATCGATCTCTCCGTCTCTTGCAAACGTCGTCCGAAAATAAAAGATGGATTGGGCACCACCCACAATGACGCGCCGAGTTCCTCGTCTTTTGGAACTTCTCTCCTCGGAGTCGTTTTTCGGGACTTGTTGGGTGAAACTTTAGCCTTCTCGGTTACGGTAGTTCCTAGAAGTTTTTCACGAAACTAAAGTTGATCTGTAGATGGTTTACAGAACCTATAGCTCGATTCGGGATATGAAAGGTTTTTCAGAGAAAAATTTTTGATCTTTTTTAGTAGGTTTTTGAATCTGTTTTAAAGTTTTTCACAAATCATAGCTTGGTCATGGTACTGTCCTCAGAGCAATTTCGAGTCTTTGAAATTCAAAATTCAAGAGGTTAGCTTCATAAATCTTTGATAATCCGCTCTAAAACATTTTGAGAGACTGACCGGAAATTTCGAAGTTTTCGAATTTGAAATATTTTTTTCTCAGTTCAATCTATCTATCTTATAAGGCTTTTGAATTATTCTTAAAAAATCAAATTAATAGTTTCAATCGCTTGAATTTGGAGAAAATACGGTTTCTGTCAAAATTGTGGTCCTAACTACAGTGTAGTTTGACGTCCTGCAAAACGGAAAAAAAAGCCAATTACTCATTTCGAATTCCATTTTCGTGTGAGAAAACAGAAGGAAAACTACATTTTAGTCCTATTCAACATGAATCAAAAAGTTTGCCCATTCGAACTTTTGAGTAGTTTTAGATAGGACTTCTTTGAATTCCCGAAAGGAAGCCAATTTGAGATTTTTGCTCTTCAATTCATTTCTAAAAGGATTATTTATCAAATAAGTCTTCTTCCAACTTAGTCAAGTGCAAAGTTTAATAAACTTAAAAGAAAAACAGATTTCTGATGTCCCAAGTTATTTTAGTGAATCCCGGTGACTGAATTAATTCGTTTGGAGTTTCAACCGAGAGAGAAAGGTGCAAAGGTGGAAAAAAACATGTTTGCGTCTACAATTTATAAATAATAAAGTACATTATACGCCCTTGTTAATTTAATGTAGCGAAATCGGCGTGGTTTTTCGCCTTCTGAGGTCACAAATTGATTCGAATTCGATCACGGAATATCACCTTTTTTGCTGAAACTTTCCTCACCTAGACTAGACATTCTCCTTATTTTTAGGAGCGACAGCGTAGTCTATTTGCCATGCACTTGATAAGGCGTCGTATAATTTGATGACCCCTCTCTGCCTTCGTCTTCCCTCTGCCTTTCATGTCAGGCTGCAATTGCATTGAATCGAATTGAATTGGCGGGAGTAGGGGCGGTTTAATTGAGAAGTGGCAAGCGCCAAAACCTACACATAATCCCAACCAATCCTCACTTTCAAATAGAGAATCGGACAAGCGAAAGTTTCTGGTCCGCTTCGCGATTTTTCGGCTTTAATCGCGGAAGTTTTGTCGCGATTCACTACATCCCAAGTCCAGTACAAATTTCCGTTGGATTAAATCTTTTTTTTTCTCTCACTTTTTTCCGTCGTTGAGCTCAAAAACTAGCCACAAATCAACATTTTGAAGTGTATGTTTGAACTAGGCGCGCTACAATTCGTTTGTACTTTGCTCTAAGCTTCTGGACGAGAGGATAAGAGTCTATTCAAACATCTGGCTTGTAGAATAGAGAATGGAAAAGACGTTTTCAAGCTTTGGTTGAAAATTTTGTTAAGCCTTATAAATAGGATTTTTTTAAAGATTTTTTTCTGAAAAATATATCTTTTTTTCATTCTCGATAAAAAGTGAAGACTTTTTTTCCCCCGATTTCAAATAGTTCAGTGAATACAAAATGAAAAATCGATTGAATTCAAAAGCCCTTCCTCTCAAAAAAATTGTTTTTTGATTTTTTTTAATGACTCAAGGTCCAAAAACCAACGAGTTTTCAAGCTTTTTTCATGTCTTCAATTAGACTTAATAATCGTTCGGTCAGTTCATTTTAAGGCTAGATTTTTGATTAAGCTCTTTTCAGGACTATCTAAAGTTCCCTTAGATAACAGTTTTCAAGTTTTTCATGCCCTCAAATCAGACAGACACCCGAAAATCGGTTAGTCAGTTCGTTTCGCGCCAGATCTTTGGTTCGAACCTTGTTAGGACCGTCTAACCTTTCCTCTCAAAATCAAAAATCGCACTCACTTCAAGTGTGTTGGAACCCTTCAAACAGACACACTCGAAAGTTTGTTCCTCGTTTGCTCTGAACGCTCCCGACCGACGTTTCCTCCTCCTTTCCCGCGGACTGGCGGGGGGTGCGCCGGAGAGAGAGTGCGCCAAAAAAAGAGCGCGCCTGTTTACGTGTGTCTTGTGTGGCGGCCCGATGACTCGACGTCGTCATATTTGCAGAGGGAGAGACCTCCTCCTCCATCTCTTTTTCAATTCTCTCGAGACTGTCTGCGTCTCCCGCTTTTCCGCACTCTCTCCTCTCTAGTCTCCGTCTCTTGTTTGCTTTCTGGTTTTTATCGGTGTCTGTGCTCTGCGCGTCTCTCACGTTTGTTCTTTTGGGTTCACACCAAAGGACCAGACTGAAAAATTGCACTCTCGGCCGAGGGCCGTCGCTTCCTCGTGACTTCTTCTTCGTTTCGGTTCTTTTTTGCGCATCGCTCTGCCGAAAAGTATGCGGTGTTGTTTACACTGTGATGGCGTCCTGGAAGAGATAGAGATATAGGTACAGGTGCACCCGTCGGTGTGTAAGAGTTGTCTGGCTGTTTAATAAATGGTTTATCTTGAGTCAGGATATAAATAAACTCGGCCCTTTTCGCTGGGTTGTAACAAGGCTGTTTTCGAGCAACAGTTGATAAATTGATCTTTTTGATCTTTCTCCTGCAGGTTTTGCAAAAAAAAAAAATGGAATGAAGTTAAAAGCAAGTTGAATTCGATTACACGAGACCGAGGAATTTTTATAATCGTGAGAAATTTTTCCATAAGAAGAGCGAATATTTTCAAAAAATCAGGAATATCCATTGAATTAAAAGACGATGACAAACTCCTAATATGATTGAAAAAAATCCCTTTTTTTCAATTTTTCAAATCCTTATTAACAAAAAAAGATGAAATTGATATTTTAATTATTTCCTTATACAATTTATTTTTCAAAAATCGTTTTCAGGAATCTTAATATGGAATGAAATTGTATTTTTCAAAACCCCCAAAGTTTAATTAAAATTTCTAATTATGAGCGTAAAAAAACAGCCCATTTGAAAGAAGGATCTTTAATTAACGGCGGATTAACTCGGCAAGGGTTTTTGATCTTTCCTGATTCAATTCTCTCGCCTTTTTTCTTTCCTTCTCAGTCACATGTAGTTCAAACCTTACAATTAAGATTACATAGACGGCAAACATCTTGCCTTTTGTCTGCTTATCAAAAGAAGAAAGGAGAAGAGAGGAAAAAGAGGAGTTTGCATAGATAAAGTTTAACGTCATGTGACGGGGCACGTTCCAACTCAAACATTTTGGTCCCCGAGTTGTTCTTTGGATCCTTTTCAAGTGGAGGAGAAGAAGAAGGAGGAGGAGGCTCCGTCTTTTCTTTTCTCTCCTTCTTCTTATCCTTTCACTTTTTATCGACCTTGACTGTTGTCCTTGGCATCGGTGTTGGTATTGGTACGTCTGCAAGATAGAGGCAGGGAGCAGAGAGAGAGAGAGTTTATCGTTATCGTTAGTTTGCGAATCGCGTTTGGGTTCCTTATCATTTTTATTCGATGGTCGCAGGGCCCGAAACAGACGTCACCACGTACACTTGAAATCCGATCTCGCGCTTTTGATATTCAATTCCTCCCTCTCCCCCCATCGTTTTTCGCCGCCTCATTTCGTCCTTTGCTCTCCAGCAACAATCGTTTTTTGGGCTTTTGGTCTCCAAATTGAGAGAATTGGTTCTCATGGACCGCTTTTTCGCTTTTTCAAAAAATGGCTTTGGATGCAGTTCCTGAAAAGTTACAGTAATTTCTTCTTTTTTTTTCTTGTTCTAGCGGAAGTTTAATATATATTTGAGAGGCTTTATTGTATGTTCAAAAAAGTTTGAAAATAGTTGAAACGTGTACTTGCAAAGGATTCTTTTCAGAAGACTTACAGTAGTCCATACCTCAAATTAGTGAAAAATATTTGCAAAATTTGAAGCCTGTTTTGACTTTTTTACACCTGAAGAAGCATTTTTCTGATAGAGTTTTTTCTTAGAAGTAATCTTTTAGTTTTTCAAAAAGGTTCAATTTCAAAAAAACAGAGTTTAAAGCGATAAAAAAAACTCCAAAAAAATTAAATCGGATTAATTTATCGTTAATTAGAAAGAGTTTCCCTGAACTGATTGATGTTTCAAAACTTGATAGATGACGTTTTTCTTGTTTCATTGATGCGATTTTGCAGAAAAACCCTTTTAGAAACAACAATGATCGTATTTGGCGAAGCGGAGTTTAGTTTGTAGTCAAAAGTTGAAACCTTGCGTTTTTGTCGTCGTATTTGTGTACTTTTTTTTTGGAGTTTGACAAATAGAGAGAAGAATTCCAGTGGAGAGTTGTTCAAAGATGTAAAAAGTAAACGATTTTTAAGGGATTTTTGTTTTCCTTCTGAAATATTCACCTTCAAAAAAATGTTTTCACAAAGATCACAATTAGCGAGTATCACATTACGGAAGTGAGACGAGGAAGAGAAATTCCAGAAACTTTTCGCGAAAATCTCTAATTTGCTCAATTTGCAAGCCTTCCTCTGTGATGAATCAGGTTATTAGGTGAGATAGATCCGTTTCTGAGAAAGTCTGGACCAAAAGCTGACATTTTGTGGGATTTTCCCCTGATCTTTTTTTCCCGCTTGTAGTTTCCTTGAACTGGAATCTCGCTTATCACTTTGTCACCCGCCGTCGTCGAACTTTCCCGTTATCTCTTGTCTTTCTTTCTTTCCGATTCTTTTTTTTTGGTGGCTGGCGACTTATCAGTCAGTGAGAAGGTCCTGATTTGTTCGGCGTGTCTCGAAAGAGAACAAGATTGGAGAATCGAATCGGGAAAAAGAAATGAAATCGGTGTGCGCAATGGCGCGGCCTTTCCCTCTCTTCTCATTTCCCAGAAACCATCGTAATCTCTATACCCGTCGTCGTCGAGAAATCTCGTTCTTTCCACGTCTTCTCCTCTCTCGGATAATCTATCTTCCCTTCTTCTTTTTTTTCGACGACACGCCGTTGATGATAATCCTCTTGGTGTCGCCCACCTATTTTTTTTTCTTTTTCGTTTTTGGCTTACTGAACGAAGCCTAATTATGATGTTTTGAGCATGTCTGCTTTACCGACCAAACAACAGAAAGTAGAAAAGGTTATGCTTCAAAAAAAAAGTGTGAAAAAATAGCCGCGAAAGCAATCAACTCGCGTGCTCCACGGGTAATTCAAGCTCGTAAAGTCTGGAGTTTTTTCGATTTCCCGTTTTCTTTTATCAAAGATCAGTAATGTAGACGGATGGAGTTTAGAATTTCAAAAAAACTGAAAAAAAATGTCCTCTATTCATTTGCTCTATGAAGTTTTCAATAAAAATGCGAATTTTTCTCTCCATTTATCAACAGAGCGCAATTTCTCTGCACGAGACAGCTTTTTTTCTGCTACCAGATTCATCACTTTTCAATTACTCCGAGACTATTAGTTTTAATAAGCGCCCCAATTTATTCAGCCCCTTTGAGAGAGAAGGAAAAAAGATTGTACTTTGAAGGGAGCGCATGAGTCTGGCGTGTTTGCATGCCGTATTTGGTTGGTCATATGGGAACCGAGTGCAAGGGAGGGATATTTTCAGCCGACAGAGAAAAGAGTAGACCCACCTCCTTCCTTCCCCTTTACGTATTGTGCGTTCAGAGAGCCGACAAATATTTGCTCTGTCTCTCTTTTATATTTTCCCCCCTTTTCCACGCCAAATACACACACACACAGACACCAAACACAAATACATACATTTCTCCCATTTCGTTTCGTCGCTCCTCTGCTACAATTTGATTTTGCGTCCGGAAATAGGGTGTAGCCGTTTTTTTTCGTACGGTGATTGATATTGAAAAAATAGCCGCGAAAATTTTGGACAACTTTGCTCTATTGCAAATTACTTCCAACATCTATACAGTTTTTCCTTTCATATAAAACACAGCACAGTCTTTCTACGCAAAAATTAGGGTGTGAAAAAAAAGCCGCGAAAATCATCTCAGCTTTGTGAACAACTTTGCTCTAGCGCGCTTTTCTTTTGAAAATGTACTGCAGATCTATTTTTGCCCTTTTTGGTATGAAATTTGAGCTCTGAAAAGACCTTTAAAAGAATTTTTGAACTTTTCCTTCGATTTTCAGCTTTTTCTGCAAAAACTTTTGCAAAAGGCTGGGGATTCCTCCCTCCTTTCAGCATTGAAAGTCAGCTGAAAAGTGGAAGAAGTCTGAAACTTCTCCAAACTTTTTTTTTGATCTTCTCCTTTTTTTCTGAAGAATGTTCTGTTGATCTCGAGTACCACGCTGTGATATTTGTCAGCTGTTCTTTACACGAACCGCCGTTTTTCCTTTCTTCTTTTTCGAGGCGATCATAATACACTTACACTCGGTGTCATATATAGGACCGTAATTTGCAATCTGGTTGCCAAAACGTTATCAAATCAGTGGCGCCGGCCTCGGCCCCCGTGTGATTTTGCCCCCCAACGCAAACGACGTTGACAGATGTTGGAGAGAAGAGAAAAGAGAAAAAAAAAGAAGAGGGCCAGAGAAAGATCTACTCGTTTTGAAGGGCACGTTGCGTTCTCTGCGCTCAAAACTTTTCTCCCTCTCATCTTTTTTTTTGTTCTTTCCGCTGGGGACCAACTTTTTTTTCGTTTTTTTGGTTTGAATTGAATTGAATCGCAATGAATTGAATTCAGTTCGGCCTTTGAATAGAGGAACTACAGTAGGAAACTTTTTTCCGCGGTTTGTTGCAAGACCAAAGGTTCAGAAACCTTTTGAGAAGTCAATTTTGAGTAGAAGCATTAGAAAGGCGTTTTTGTTGGGCTTGAGGAATTTTTCAGATATGAAATAGGCTTTTTTCCTATTTTAGGGCTCCTTTCAAGTTTGCTGTAAGAATCATAACCTACAAAAACTAGTAAATAGATATTTTTTTTTGAAAATTAAACGTAGATCAATTAGATCAAAGATCACTTCAATCTCCCAAAAAAATATTTCTCTCTCGAGAAAAAACTCAGCCTTTTTGCTTTTTTCAGTTACGCTCGGTTATTATTTCAACACTCCCGAAATCTCAATTCTCTTGATCCGTTTTCGAGCTCAAATGACGTCATAAATCGGGTAGCGGCGATAATTTCCGGCCTCTGCTGACCCTCCCTCCCTCTCTCCATGTGTGCTGTGCTTTGACGCTTCGGACCATAAATCACGAGGGCCAGCTGCTGCGCGCGAGAAGCGTCCGACTCTCCCCGACTTGTTGGCCCAGAAAAAGGGATCTTTGAATAGACTATTAACGGAATAAATTGGATTTTTCTATAAAATGCAATTTTCAACTCAAATAGGCCGATTGTTCACCTGAAAGTGCGCTCCATATACAAATACGTGAAAAATGTGAAAAAATATAGGAAAGCTCGGAAAATGAAGATTTC
This sequence comes from Caenorhabditis auriculariae, assembly GCA_904845305.1. NCBI lineage: Eukaryota > Metazoa > Nematoda > Chromadorea > Rhabditida > Rhabditidae > Caenorhabditis > Caenorhabditis auriculariae. The sequence goes on from CAJGYM010000098.1 coordinate 216,758, forward strand.
GCTCAGGAAATGAAAAGGAAATCAGTAATTATAGAATAATGATGCATTTTTCGTTTCACTTTGAAATTCGATCTTTGCGTGAGAATTCAAAGGTTTTTCTGGAGATTCGTATCAAATTTTCATCAAAAGCAGGATTTTTGTGAGATTACAAGAAGATTGTTAATCGTAAGAAGAAACAGATTAAAAATTTTTTATTGGTTTTCATCTTAATTTTGTATTTTAAACTTTCCAAATTTTGATTAAAGTGGGCTAAATTTTGACCAATAAAAAGAAGTTTTCGCGACAATATTCTTCGAAAAATTGATCCAAGTTTCGTCAGGATTTGAAAGTTTCCAAGCTAAATGTTTCGGCTGAACTATTTTCACAAAACGGAGAGAAATAGAGAAAACGGCGGAGGTCCGTCTGTCCGTCACGCCACCGCCGTGGGCGGTCGGTTGCAGCCGCGTCGTCGTCGTCGGAGGCATTTTCTCTCTCTTTTTCTCTCCGTCTCTCCCATTGATTGCACTCTCTCCGTGTCTGCGTCTCTTTCTATCTCACTTTTTTTTTCCGCCACCGTCTCTCGGTGGAATTTGAGAGAGAATGACCGCGAGTCTTTTTTTTTTCCTTCTCTTCTCTTTTTTTTTTTGCTCGCTCCGTCGTATTTGCGCGTCCTTTTCTTCTTCTCATTGTCTCGCGCGTTTCCTCCTTTTCGTTCCTTGGTTGGTTGGTTGGTGCATTTATTTGCGGGGTTTCTTTTTTGGTTTCCTGGCCTTGAGGTGATCAAAAAGTAGTTTTCGAGAGTTTAGTCGAGGATTTGTAGTTTAAAAGAACGTTTGAGATCGCGGGTTGTACTCTAGCAAGGTTTTTATCTCCATTCTTTGTTCTTTTCATTTAATTCGACATTTTGTTTATAAAAAAAAAGTTTTGGTTTGAACTAACATGTTTTTGGGAGCCTCTTTATAGTTTCAAACAGTTTCTGAAGTTCAAAAATAGAATTTTTCTAGTTTTTCCTTTTTTTAAGTTTATTAAATTTTTGAAGTTGATTTTTTTCAGCTTTTTGAAAATATTAGGAAGTAGTTTCTTCAAGCGGAGCTGAAAAATATGTTTTTTTAATGGCCTGTAGACGTTTTATGAAAGTTTTGAAGATCAAAAATAAATTTTTTTGATTTTTCTAGATTTGCGAGAACATTTCGATTTTTTTAGATGATTTGAAATTTTCTATTCAAAAAAACTTCTTTGCGATTTTTCCTATTCTCTCAACTTTTTTGTTCTTCTTTTTCTTTTGTGGGAGGCATTTGAGCTGTTCGAGTCTTCAAAGGGATTATTCTGATTGTCTTTGTTTGATGTAATGGATGAGCTTTTATAAAGGTTGGTTTCTGATCGAATCAGAAAGGGCTTCTTTTTTGTCTTCTTTCCTTTGTATCTGGGTTTCGGAAGCTATTAACTTTCCGATTGTTAGATTTTTGAGCTTTTAGAGATGGGTCGGGCGGATTTTTTTATTCTGCAAACTTTAAAAGCTCCTGCGATAGTCTGAAAACTTTTCGAAGTTACGAAAAGTTTGGAAGTTCATCTTTGAAAAAATCCTCTCAATTTTCCGGAAAATTCCCCAGTTTTATCATGGATTTTATAAATGTCATAGTCGATTTACCGCACTTTTACGACTGGAAAATTGATAAATTCTGTTTTATTGGTTTGAACTTTTGAGTCTTCTGCCCAGATAATCTTATCAATTCGATGCGAAGTACGACTTTTCATCATTCTTATTTGTCTGTGGAACGGAGAAATATAGTCAAGATGTAGTTATTTTGGTGGCCTCTTATTTTTGTCCGAAGAAAGATTGAAAAACAGAAATTTTTGTAGTTTCACACGCACGATTTGTAGCACTTTTGAACGACTACGTGATTTCCCAGAAATGACTCGTGTTTTCCCATGGAATTGTATCTTTCCACGTGTTTTTGTTTCTTTTTCTCTTTTTTTTCATGTGAAAGTCTGAAAGGTTTTTCCATGGATTTTCCCTGGACTCTTGGTGTTGATGAAATGGGAAAAAGCAATTAAAAAGCCCTTTCTTTTTTTTTCACACGGCTTTTTTTGTTTCAGAAAAGGAATAAAAGCTCTCACTTCCGGTTTCGGTTCTTTATTTTATTCCAGTCTTTCAAAGTTCATTTGCGACTTTTTCTAGTTTTCAATTTTTTTTTCTCTGTATGAAAAATTGATTTAAAAAGTTCCAAATAGTATGTTTAGTCTTTGATCATTTTTAAGACTACAGATCACTCAGTTTGAGATATTTTGGTGAAAATTGAAATTTTCTATATTTTTTTCGGCTTTTTGGAATCTTTCCTCATAAATTTCACCGTAAAAGTTTTTGAAATTCATTAAATTTCTCTATTCAAGTTCTCAGTCTCATTTTCAGTTTTCTCCTTTCGTTTTTCTATCTCCATCCTACGAAAGAACCCACCAAAAATCGACAGGAACAGCTTTTTTCTCCTCGTTCCCATTCTTTATTATGTCTCGAAACGAAAATATTGATGAATCGTTTTGCAGACACCGAAATCGGCGCCGAAGGACGTAAAGAAGAAGAAGAATAAGACGAAGAAGAAGAAGGAGCGTGAGATAAACAAGAAGGAAACGAAGAAAAAGGAGACGCCGCAGGAAAAAGCGACGAAGAAGAACAAGAAGAACAAGAAGAAGAAGGAGGAAAAAGCGACGACGACGACGACGGCGAAAAGGAAACCGAAGGAGGAGACGCTGAAGCTGGACATGCGAAGCCCGGGAACGACGATGGTCGAAGCAGTTGATCATCTGAAGAGGCCCGCCGACCACACGACTTCCACCCCGCCGCCGCCCTTGAAAGTCCCCAAGATCGACCCGGAGATCTTCCGGTTCGTCTGGCTCTTGAATATTCAGATTTTGAGTGGAACTGAGTGAACTAACTTGAGGTTGAGGTCATTAGCTTAAAAATAAATTAAATGGAGAAATTTTCTTTGTGGAAAAATCAGTTTTTGAGAACGAGAGGAAATGAGAAAAATCACCAGGTAATCAGCAAAAGAAGTAGAAAAATGATAAAATGATGATTTATGAATCTTTTGCCATGTGTGTCTTTCTGAGCGTTTTACTACAAATATTAAAGTTTAAGAATAAGAAAAAAATAAAAAAAAATCCCCCGAGGCTGAAGTCTTCAGCATAGAAACAAGTTGTGCAAAAAAAAAAACTATCTATTAAATAACAGTACAGTTTTTTAGTACCTATTTATCCATCGGTTCACATCCATTTTTATTTTTGGATTTTTTTCTGTACCTGAACATCTTTTTTGCTTTTGAAAGTTATGTTTCTTCTTTTTCCGCCAAAAACTTTTTGTTTTTATGGTCCCGATTTTCGGTCAGGAAAATCTCAATCTTTACACATGATCTTTCTCGATTTTAAGCTTGAGATTAGTAGGTGTGGTCTTCTGATTCGGACTTATGTATAGTGTACACTCTGATAGAGACAAAGAGATAATCCTGATCCGTTTGCAGAAATGGAGTGATCGGCATCGCGAAGCCCGACGCCTCCTTGGGCGTGACGACGGCGTCGACCAGCGCCGGCGGACTTTACGACCAAGTCAACAATTTGAACCGTCAGGCACAAGGTATTGGAGTTGGGAAATTGATGGATATGGTTGTTATAATAGTAAAAATAGTTTTAAAAAACATTGTAAAAAATCAAAGGATCAAATAGAGGATGGGCAAAAAAATAAAATAATATTTGAAGCCTCGAAAGTTGAAGAAACATGTGGAAAAACTCAAAGAAAGACTGTGAAAAGTAAAAAAAAATAGGTCCACAAAAGCTTGAAAAAAAAAGCTTAAAAATTAATTCATTCGTTTTGAAATGTTCTTGGATTTGTATGTCTCGGCAACAAAAAGATGAGTAAAACAAATGAAAAAAACTCAAATTTATGCCTATTTTTTTCATACAGAAAGGGTACCGCAAAAAGTTGAAAAATTACAGAAAAAAACAATTTTTTTACTATTTTTGAAAAGTTCAAAAAACTTCAATAGCTTCATTTTTATTTTTTGTTTGGCAGCTATCCACTTAATTGAGGCTCAGTTGTTCCATTCTTTAGAAATATTTTAATTTTTTCTGTTTTTGAAGTTCAAGAAAGTAATTTCAAAATTTTCCACCTCTTCTTGCAATTTTGCACTCAATTTAGGCTCAGGGATCTATGCTCTAGCAATCTAAAAAGCAATTTTATTTCCTTCTCTTTTTGCCCCACGGCAAGTTGATCGATTCCAGGAAGTTTGGCGGAAGCGAGGGCGGCGACGACGGCGTCTTCGCTCTACGTGAACACGAACCCGCAGGGGCTGATGTCGCAAAACGCCTTGCTGACGGCGGCGACCACCGTCGCCGGCATGGATCCCCTGCGGCTCCTGCAGAACCCGGCCCTGGCCGCCGGACTGGTCAACGGCTCCTCCCTGCAGCCGCCCTTCTTGGCCAGCAACGGTGCCACGATCCCGCTGTTCAGCGTCTTGCAGCAGCAGGTTCGCCTTCTTTTCGAAGAAAGCTCATTTCACAAAATAATTGTGGCTTCCATAAAAGTTGGCCAGAACACTTCTTGATGTTCTAGATGGGGAAAGTCTTAACCTGCATAATTTTCTAGTTTTTAAAAAGGGATAAGTCTTTCAAAATAGGCCTTGAAGTAGTTTTGGTATCAAGCTAGAGGTTTCAACTTTTAAACAAAACGGAAAGACTTTCTATAGTCAATTTTTCCCGACTTGAAAGATAACATGAGCAAATTGGTTAGGTAGATTTTTGAGTACGATTTTTGGCGGGATTTTCGAGATCAAACTCGAATCACATCTTTTTTTTGACAGTTTTCGATCATTTTTGTGGTTTTTTTTTTGGTTTCTCTGGCCTCATCGTCTTTCGATTCGCGAGAAATTGACCGAATGAAACCTTTTTTCAACTTATTTGCGTTTCCCACGGATTTTCAAGAAAGGCATTTTTTTTCAGCATTAATAAGCTTCCTTGTATGGAGTTTGATCTTTATGAAACCTTCTGTAGCTGTAATGACTGTCACTTGTACAACTATGGTCGAAGTTCGCAAAAAAAAAAGAAAAGCAACTTTGAAAAGTTTCAAATAGATCGAGCTCTATACGAGAAATCTGTGAGCAAAGATTTTTTTTCCTATTTTCTCTGAAGACACTGTCCATGTGAGAAGTCATTGATGTAATCCGCAATCACCTTTTGGGTGTATCCAGTTTCCAACCAACGTATTCCAGCAACTCCAAGCAGCTCAAGCGGCTCAGTCCCTCGGAGCCTCAGCTGGACCAACTTCTCAAGCTCCGCAAGTCGTCCCAAACGTGCAGCAGAACCTTCAAACAGTGCCAGGTGAGATTATTTCTCATTAAATTCCCTAATTAATCAACCTTTTCAAGGCCTGAACCTGCAATTCCCGGCCAACGCCGCCCTGGGATCCCAACTGGCCGGAGCCGCCTTGATGGCCCAAGCTCAAGTCCCAGCTGCTCCCAAGGTACTTTAATTTAATTTTGAATACTGTAACCATCAGACATCACTCTTCAATCTAACGTTCATCTGTTCGTAGAATTCACCCGATTTTCACCTGTTTTTAAGCCTTGCAGGTGCAAAATAAGGCCCGATTTTGAGAAAGTCCGAAAAGTTTTCGGGGCGTGAACTTTAAATTTGAGGAATAGGTTGTAGTTTTGAGGATAATCTTTGGGAAGAAAATTAGATTAAATAATTTTTCGCCTTTAAATTTTCACTTGCAAATTAAGTTTTTTTGTCTAAAAAAATTTTTTTATCAGGGGTTAAATGTCCAAAAGAAGTTTTTCAGTTGTATAAATTTTTTTCCTACAGCTCAATTTTTTTGAAAAAGTAAGAAATAAATGACAAAATATTTAAAAAAATGTTGAATTTGAATGAAAAAAATTGGGCGATAACGCAGACACCATGGTTCCTTTTTCATCAATTTTTTTGAAATTAGGATTTTTTTCTTCTGAAAAAAATATTTCAAAAAAAACGAAATGATCTTTTTTTCACAATTATTAAAGAGCCAATCTTTGCAGAGACCTGGTCGCTGGTGTGGAATGCACGTCCGCATCGCGATGGACATCAGCAACATGCGGAAACTGCACGAAAAGAAGGAGGTGGCGCTGAACGTCAACGGCAGCGAGGAAGACGCTCCTCCGACGCCGGTCTCCATCCAGGCGCCTGCCCCGACTTCCAACACGATTCCCTTGGACGTCGCTCCCTCGGCGGTCGTTCCGGCTCTTCGGACCGACGTCACGTCGGCAGTTCAGCCTCACTGTCCTCCCTCCACCAGCTCCATCTCCAATCCGTATGTTTTTCTGATTTTTAAGTTAAAGTTTTTTTGAAATGAAAAAGCGGTCGTAAATCGAAAAAAAGACCAAAATAATCTGCAAAAAAAATATTTCAAGAAAAAAATTTCAACATGGTTTTTCATGTAACCAGTTTTTTTCCAAGCCTCGTGATTATTAATATTCAAAATTTTCCAGTTTACCAACTTTTCTGAGATTTTGTTCAATTATTCCTTCCAGCAAGGTTTATTTCCTTGTTTTCAGATCTCTGGCCGCCAACATGGTCGTTTCCTCCATGGGAAATGTCAACTATTCAGCACCCTCAAATATTGTTAGTGCGAATTTGCAGGAGGCGGCCCGAAAGCTCCAGTGAGTTCCATTTCACACCTTTCAGTCTTATCTTTCCTGTTTCAGAGCCCCACCGAAACCGCCGTCGGCACAACCTCCAGCCGCCGTCTCGGCACGACCCAACGGACCCTCGGTGACGCCCGTGAACAACGGACAGAACTCGCTGAGCATGGCGCCGCCCGCCGTTTCCGGAAGCCTGACCAACGGGATCAGCGACGCGGCCGCCTCCCAACAGCAGGCCATGCTCCAGATCCTCATGCAGCAGCAGCAACAGCAGCAGGCCCAACATCAGCAGCAGCAGCAGCGCGAACAGCAGATCCAACAGCAGGTCTGTCTTTTCTCTTCACGGACATTCTCTAAAAATTCGAAAGTTCTTTAAAAAGAAATGATCAAAATTATCTAATTTCCTTAGTTTCAGGTAGCTAACTCGCTCCAGTCGCAGTTATTGATGGCGGCAGCCCAACAACATCAAAACCAACAGTCTCAACAAAATCAACAACAGCAACAGCTCCAACTCCAGCTTCAACAGGCTCAACAAGCTCAAGCTCAAGCTCAAGCCCAGCAGCAGAACCAACAATCTCAAGCTCAACAACAACAACAACAACAACAACAACAACAACAACAACAGCCGATTCGTTTCGATCAGGCCGCTCTGCTTCTTCAATTGCAAATGGTAAGAGGCTCATTTTGGTGTGACGATACTCATGAAAACGTTCAGATGAACCAAGATCCGACCCGCATGGCGCTGCAAGTCGCCCAGATGGCCGCGTTGTCCGGACTCCCTCAGACTTCGACCGCCAATCAGATCAATCAGCTCGATATTCTGAGAGCCGCTCAGGAGCAGCACCAACAGCAGTTGCTCCTCGCCCAGCTCACTCAAGGAGCCGGTGCTGATCAGCGAGAGATGCTTCTTCGCCTCCTCTCTCAAGCTCAACCCCAGGTCGTACCTCAACAACCTCAACAACAGCAAGCACAACAAGCGAACCGACCTGCCAGCATGGAAGCTCTGTTCGCCATGCAGCATGCTCAACAACAGCAACAGGCTCAGGCCCAAGCCCAGCAGCAACAGCAGCAGCACCAGCAGCACCAAGCTCAACAACAACATCAGCAAGCACATGCTCAGGCTCAAGCTCAGGCTCAGGCTCAAGCTCAAGCTCAAGCTCAGGCCCAGGCCCAAGCTCAGGCTCAAGCCCAGCAGCAGCAACAACAGCTGCAATCCCGTCTCCAAATGGCCGGACTCAACGCCAACCTCATGCCGCCCTCCTCGGCCGCCCTCCAGAACGGCTCGGCGTCCATGCCAGGCCTCCAACCTCAGGCTCAGACCTCCCAGCATCAGGCTCTCTTCAACCAGGCTCTACTCGGAGCTCTCCCCCACAACCTCCTCGGCCAGAAACTCCCCTTCCCAGGGAATGGCCAGCACATTCCGCAGCTCAAACGTGACGATCTGGTGCCAAATGGCCGTTAGTTTGTAATATTCTTACGTAGTTAGTGGTTGGATGGAATATCGTTCTCTTAGAAAAAGTGTAATTCTACCAAGTATCTCATTTTCGGAGTGCTCATGAGCTTTGAAAATAGGAAAATCGTGTGATTAAAGTTCCTGAGCACTTCAGCGAAACAAAACGAGTTCCATTCTTGCCCTATCACTTTTCATATTTTTCTCTTTTTTTTCTCAATTTCTCACTTTGATATTGTTGAATAGGTCGATTGTATTCTATAAACACGACTGTCTACTTCCTCGCTTTCTCAGGCGGGTCGCTTAAACGCGGGTTTCATTCCCCAAACTCCCTTTCATCTTACTATTTCTCTCGTTCAACAAAATCTTCTACCTTTATTCTTCATGTATTTTATATTTTTCCCCCGCAAAAAACAACAAAATTTCTTTCTTGTACAACTGCTCCACTTCATATAAATATATAAATAAATAATTGAAAACTGTGTTTGTCTTCGTTGTTTTTCCCCCGGTATTACACAAAATTTGGTTTTTCATTGTTCTATTTATGTTTGTAAATTATTTTTATTATGCGTTGGTCAGCAAAAAGAAACACCTCAGAAATAAATACGATTCAACTTTTACATCAGTTTCGTACTACATAATCAGAATTACCGACGAGAAGAAGTCTTTGCGAGCTTGAGATAGGTGACGATGAAGAGAGCCGCGGCGATCACGAGGGATCCCTGAGAAGAAGTTTTAACTAAGGTCTTGATGGAAGTATAAATTATGAGAGAAAAATGAGAAAAAGAAAAAAAAGCTGCAAAGGTAACATGTGCTCTACGGATAAAATAGATGAAAAGCCTTTTTCAATAGAATTGAAAGAGATCAGTGAGAGCTCAGGAATAAGGCTTAGAAAAAAAAAATAGTCCTAAAATTAAATTTTCGTAGTGCGTCAAACGCGCTCTATGGATAAAGTCAATGAGCAGCCTTTTTTTATACTTTAAAAAAAAGTTATTTTTCAAAAAAACCACGTTTTTTTATTTTTTTCAAATGAACAAACGTCTTGATTACAAGTGAAAACAAGAATTGGAAGTCGAAAATTTCCATTTATGGGTCAAAAACCTAGGATCCCAGAAATTACTCATGGAGCTAGGTGTTTTTTTAACACCGGTTAAAGCTGGAAATAATTTTTAATAAAAGTTCACTTTGATCTTTATGCCCCTAGAAGTAAGCTTCATTCTCCAATCCAAATTAGCTCAACCAAAAAGGCCATTTTTCCAAATTTTGGGCGTTTTTCACGCTTCGAAGCGGGATCTACCGTTGCTAGTTTTATCTGAGAACCCCTCCGCAAGTTCAGACTGTTTTTTAGAAACACCCTTTGGTATTTCGAAGCTTGCAAAACGCATTATTACTCACGCCGACGATGGAAGTTCGGCGAGTCCAGGCGGCGAGGCCAATGTTGAAAGGCGGAGCTCGAGAATGGTACTTGATGTTCTCCATTCGGCCCGAGCTCATGTTCCAGACGTCCCAAAGGAGGACCGCGGCCAGCCCGATACTCGCCAGGGCGCAGCCCAAATTGCTCACCATTTCCTGAATTTTGATCCATATTTAGTCAAATTCCCAACTCGTGAGAAAAAAAATATTTTTTGGTCAAAACTCACAATCGTATGCCAGGGCAAGCCATTGCTTTCGGTGATATCGAAATAGTGAAGAACTAGCGAAATGATGGCGAAAAACAGGACCAAGAAGGCGAAAATGTAGACAACTTGGTAGAAGAACCATTGTTCACGGCCTTCCAGCAACAGGATGATGATCAACGAAACGCATACCTTAATTAATAGGTTGTTTTCAAAAAAATGAGGAACGTCAGAGTGGTCCCTATAAGGTTTAGGACAAAACAGCCCCTATAAGGACTAAAAGAGCTCCCTGAAAGGGTTTAGTGTCTGACTCCAAGCCTCTGAAGCTTAAGTGGTCCTTATAGGGGTCTTCAACTTTGTTCAGACTCGAGAATCAAAAAGAAGAATTCAACAAAAATTGATTCATTATTAATGATACTTTTCAAAAACGCCAATGTATTGAGTTTCTTCTCATAGAGTTTATAACAATAAGCGACTAGCGTGTCCAGCCCCTATAGGGGCCACTTTTGCAAGCTTCATTACCCCTAAATGAGAGTCTAAAGTGGTCTCTAGAGGGGACCTCCAAGGGCCCATAATGTTGTCCCCAAAAGGACCACTCTGGCGTTCCTGAGAATTTCAAGACAAATTTCAAAACTTTGCAGAATAATATCTCCAAAAGCAGATTATCAAAGATGAAAAATTATTTCAAGAGAAATTGAATTCCTGGAAAATTTCAAAACGAAACCAGGAAAAAACGTGAGGAAAATCTGTCATTTATGCTCTATCTGTAGAAAAACGAGAAACATTATTGAGATTCTGAAGATTCAATAGTAATCCTAGAAAAGTAGAAAAAAACTCATCGGTATTTCTAAACGTAACTAAAAGCCCTATAGGGACCTCATTTGCTTTATTTTCTTCTATATTGGGAAGTAAAGCGGTCCTAGCTAAATGAATTTAAAAAAAAACGATTTCCTGAAAGCTACTCCTATGATCGAATTTCTTGTTTAAACTAGATTACTCGTCGCAAAAAAACTCAAGACCCCATTGATCCTACACCGAGCGGATTAGCTGGAACTGACCGCTTGGGAGAACTTGAGGAGCGGAAGCCAGGTAACGAACCAGTTGATCGGCTTCGTCATCTTGTTCTGAGGGGGCAGAAGGACGTGTGGCAACGGCTCTGGCGGATCGAACTCGATCGGACAGTTGGCTGGCGTCACATGTCCGCGTTGCTCTGCTGCCAGCCCCGAAAAACAATCTGGACCCGCTCCAACTCCCATTGATCGATGAGCAGCTCCGATAGTTTATTCAAACATTTGCGGGTCATTACAAGGTTTAGGTACACGTTTTTAAGGTAGGGAAAAGTGGAGAATGAGATAATATTTGTAAGATCTGTAGAGGAAGCATGGCTAAATTAGATCAAAAGCCGTTTATGAAGAAAAAGTGTTTCAAGAATATTTACAAAACGAGACACCTTGAAATATTTTCCAGGACCTGAAGGCTCTAGCTGAAGTATTACATTAACAGGAGCTATGAAAAGTATTTAATTTTCTCGCAGCTCCGAAAAAAAAACAATCTGGCCCCGCTCCAACTCCCATTGATCGATGAGCAGCTTCAATAGTTTATTCTCAGGTCATTACAAGGCTTATTTACACGTTTTTGAGGTGAGTAAATGGTGAATGAGGTAGTGTATGAACAAAATCTACAGAGGAAGCTTGGTTAACTCAGATCAAGGACCTATCAGGGGTCATGAACTTTTCGCGAAAGGGGATATTAACACTGTACAAAACGGTAAGTTGGTTTAGAGCTTTAAATGGCTAAAAAAAACTTTCTGAGAAAGTTATGAAGATGACTGGTAGTTGAACTGAAGTTGAAAGGGAAATTTTTGAGTTTACTAAAAGTATTAAGAATCGTAGAACTAAGCGCATAAAACTCCAAAAAAATCGAGCCTTCGGAAAAAAAACTGAAAAAATAACTTCAGAATCAAACAGCTCTATACAATTCTAAGGATTTCATTTGAAAAAAATGCAAGAATAGCTGGTATTTCAACTAAGATTTAAAAAAATTGAGATACGTTTACTAACAACGAAACAACGAAGGAGGAAGATAAAGCTTAGGAGACACAGAGAAAACCGAAAATGCGCATTTCAGGTCTAAAAGGCTCTAGCTGACCTATAAACATGTCAGAAACTATAGAAAGCATCTATTTCGTTTCTAAAACTCACCAAAGAAAATTAACCAGTCTTGAAAAAGGCGTCTATTCGTTTCGCCTTGTTTCCAGGCTTTTCCTGCACGGTCGGCCGTTTCTTTCCCCGTTTTCCGACTTCCTCCTTGACGACTTCTTTCTTTTTCACTTCGCGAGCCTTCGCCAGTGCTATACGATGCTCGTATTCCTGTTTTTGCTCAGTTAAGGCGGCAAATTTCTCTCCTTTACAAACTTTCTTTATGAAGTCGGGAAGCTCGTTGAAGACTTTTCTCGAGATCAACTCGCCGTCGACGTTGATAAAATCGTCCTCAATCATCAAATCGTCATCTTCGACAGTGGTTGCCTGGGGGATCTGAAGGAGGTAATATTGAAAGGATAAATTAAATATTTTTTTTCCAAAGAAGTTTCAATGGGTTAGTTATACTATGTGAATTTAACTTATCCGAAACATTTTTTACTCCTATCTTTTTGAAAATAAAAAACGGGCTGCTTTCCATTTTATCAAATTTTCATCGTCCTTCTTAGGAATGTCAGAAGGTCCCTACAGGGGCAACTTGAGGGGAACTTCAAGAATTGGAAGTCGAAAATTTCGATTTATGGGTCAAAAAACTAGGATCCCAGAAATTACTCATGGAGCTAGGTGTTTTTCTCCGGTTAAAGCTGGAAACAATTTTTTAAAGTCTCAAAAAGAAAAACTATTAAAAGAGGATCACGTGATCAAGTTTCATGAAAACTTCTTTTTAATTTTTGAACTTGGACAAAAAATTGAAAGATCCCTGTAGGGACCATTTAAGCTTTAAGGGCTTAGAGGTCAGACCCTAAACCCCTATAGGGAGCGCTTTCTTTCGCTTATGGGGACTTTTTTCTCCATAGGAATCCCTCTGAGTTGTCTCCGTTGGGTACCCCCAAACGTTACCCTCTAGGGAGCACTTTTTGTTTCTACAGGAGGTTTTTTTTCCAAACCCCTCTAGAAACTACTCTGGCGTTCTGAAGTTTATAAGCAAAAGCTACTTGAAAATATATTAGCCTAGCTTTTAGATAAGGTAAAGGAATAAAACACTTATTTTTCATTAAACAATTCTAAATACTGGTGAATTTTCATTAATTTCCAATTTCTCTTTTTTTTCCCGACATGGATCGCTTTCTTCTCAGTTCACTGAAAACTAACAATTGGAATAACGTGTTCCGGGACTTCCGAAACCACTGGAGCAGCTGTGGAGCTACTCGGCTGGCAGTTATTTTCGACGACAACAACTTCCATCTCCTCTTCTTGCGCTTTTCCCTGTCTGACCCACTCGGTAATCATTTTTGATTTATTCCCAGTGCCGGCCGTGAATCGACTGACGCTCAGGGAAATGTTGTAAACCGAGGGTTGCCTCAAAAAGCATCGTTAACCTATGAAAAACTGGAAGAACTACCAATTCTGTTCATCGGCCGCCCGGTTCATCGGCTTGATGGTTTTCCAGAGCAACTCCAGAAGAACATCCGGATTGTAGGAACTGATCTTCAAGGTTCTTTGAGGTCGACCTTCCTCGGTGGTTAGAGAATAGACCAGGTTTTTCTCCCATTCTTTTTGTTCTAAACTTTATTTATTCTTTTTTTCAATTTTTCAAGGCCTTTCCGAGACGCATAGAAAAAAATAAAAAAATGTTAAAATTCCCAAGCTTCGAAAAAAAGATCCATTCTATAGTAATTTCAAAAAATAAAATGCAGATATTTTAAATTGAATTTTTTTGAAGAATCTTAGATTAAATTTTTAAGGCGCAAGACCCGAAATAACATTGAAAATGGCTTTTCGCTTTGAGACCTTTATGAAACGTTTTCAAAAAATTGATCAATGAATTTTGAACAGGATATCCTCATTGAAAAAATCCAAATTTTTCGAACCACTACAAAACTTTGACAGGAAATGTAAGAAACTGATTTTAGCTCTGAAATATTTATAAGTTCGAAAATTTTCCAAAGAACAGAGCTTTTTCTTTGAAACTAATTAGTTCATGTTCTTCTCTAAAAATCTACGATTTTTTTTTTATGAATTCACAGATTTTCCTTTTTCTACTAACCTGAATTTGATCCGTCGCTAATCGTTTCGCCAGTTCCTTGGTTAGACCTTCCACCCAACTAAATTAAGAAATTCACATCCAATCAATGATTTTTTGGATGAAGAACTTACTGTTTCAGCTCTTGCGTCTTTCGGATCGCATTTCTACCTGGGAAATTCTTGCTAACTGCGATTGAGGAAGACTCATTTCGTAGTTTAACCTGGAAAATATTTTTTCAAATGATTTAACGAGAGAAATTACCGGTTCATCATCAAATCCAAGCGCGACTCGCAAAAGCCAATCGGTACAATTTGGAAATCGCATTTGTAACAGATCTCGGTCCACTTCCAATATTTCACCCATCATCTTTAATGAAAATTATAATTCTTTTTTCTGGTCAAAGGTACCTTGATTTTCAAATTATCTTGGATTTGGCGTCCCAATTTGCCTCCGAAGCCTCGGACATCCGAAATCGGGGTGGTTTTGAAGATTTCAGCAACGAATTGCGGTGGAACGACGGTCTGTTGGCGAGGCTTATGTCGGGCGCAGACTAATTTGGCAACCATCCAAAAACAGTATAATTCGAATATATCAGCTTCATTTGATATATAAAGCTTCAAAAATTCTGAGTTAATAAAAAATCATAAATTCCTTCAAGTATACACTTCTCCACATAATTTATATCCACAAGTGATTTTTTTGGAGAGCTGAAATTTTTTTATGAAAACGTTTTTTTCCAACGAAATTTTTTTACTGGAGTCATTAGTTATGTGATTAAAATTTGCATCATTTGACAGAAAAAGATTTTCAAAAACTTTCATAAATAAGATATTTAAAAAAATAAGAGGTTGATATTATGTGGACAACCCTTTTTCACATTTTTTTTTTCTTAAAGAGGTGTAAGCTTTTGACGATTCAATGAACCTTAAAACGATTTTGGAACAAAACTACCTTATTATTAGCGATTCCTGCCGAGCAGAAAAACTGCGTCTTTTCTTGAATCTGCCTCCGAATATCTTCTATAGTCCGAGCAGCGATCAATAGTTTCAACTAAATCTTATATCTTTATTTTTTCTGCAAATATTCAGTTATACTTGTGTCGAACTCCTCCTACATTCGGACAGCCAATCTTTCATGTTCTCTTCCCGGTCGTACACAAAATCTTCCTCATCCTTCCCTTTTATATCCCTGCCATTTGCAACGTGTGTCGTGCCAATACTGGATTTCAGCTCCTCACAAATCTATTTTCAAAAAATGAATATAACCTTATAGATAACAAGAAAAACCTCGTTTATAGAGCCATCCTTGTAAGCGGAAGATTCGACCAAGTTATTCACATAGGCTGTCAAATCGAGAAAAGCTTCATCGACCGAAGCTTTTTCGACAATTATTGTCGCGTCATAATTATTTAAAACTTCGAAAACTTCAGCGCTAGCGTCTCTGGACTTTTTTAACATCATCAAATTTCATGAAAAAGAAAACCCAACCTGTATTTCTGAATATCTGCCTTGTCAGCGTGCTCTCCAATGGGAACATGGCACACACTCAGCTCTGCGCAGAGCTTTTTTGCGTCGACGACAGGCATTCCTCGTTTCACACCGAACGATCGAGCTTCATAACTGACTGCGAGAATTCTGAAGAAAAAGTTTTTTTTTAAAGAAATTTCATTGGCGTTTACCCTCCCTGAACACCTTGACGAGTATGTTGAACAACAATGACGGGCTTTCCCCACAAATTCGGCTGATCACGCTGTTCTACTTGTGCATAAAAACAGTCCATGTCAATGAGGCCAACGACTCTTTCGGTAACATTCATCTTAAACCAAAAATTTACGTTTATGTTAAAGCCCAATAGAGCGATAAAGAGGCGGTAAAAAACCCATTTTAAGTAGAACTTCATAGCGGAGAACCAAATCTTTCATAAACGAATATTTATTTACAAAAACAAAACAATTAATGGTTTCATTCAGAAAATAAAATTTTCCTTTTCGCGCCCGTATTTCCACACTATTTCACAAACAAACGCGCTCCACCGCGATGACTGAGGATCCAACGTTCAACACTGGACTGAACATTTTTGTGGTTTGCATTTCATTTCCTACATTTCTCCTTTGGATTTTTTTAAAACTTTCTTCTATTATTTTAATAATTTTTTTCGTTTTCTCAAACGAAATTTCGCCATCAAAATATAGAAAAAAATGTCATTCGTGAATAGAATAGTGTCCTATATTTTTCTGGTGAGACTCGTGCTTCGCTACCCTTTTTTTCTCGCATGGAAGCTTTCAGATTGATTTTTCCATTTTTCAAAAAAATGAAATATTTTTAAAAAGTTTCGCATGACTTTCAAATTTTTTCTTGAGTTCGACGCTTTCTTATTTATTTTTTCTTTCATATAGAATATTTCGTTTTCTTTCATTTTATTTTAAGATATTGAGGTTAATTAAAAAACTTTTAACTAATGAATATTGATCTCGTTTTTTTAATGAAATTATACGATATTCTACAAATCTGTACGGAGTCTGTTGTAGTTTTTTTTTAAAATTTACTTGTAGTTTTATCATTATTTCAAAATTTGGAATTATTGCCGTGTTCAAAGTAATTTCCGCGAAATGCAAAATACCCGTTAGAGAAAGGAAAAGATCACTAAATTTTGGAGAGTCAAAGATCATTTCGCGGAAATTACTTTGAACACGGCATATCATGTCAAAATTCTTACTAGCTAGATTTGGGATCATCTGAGCCAATTCTCGTTATTTTTTTTCTGTTTCTTTTAAAAATAGTATTTCATTTTTATGTTTTAGGTAAATTTGCAAAGATGGTGCGCATGAATGTGCTCTCTGATGCTTTGAACGCCATCAACAACGCTGAGAAGCGTGGCAAGCGCCAAGTTCTCATCCGCCCGGCTTCCAAGGTTTTAAAAATTTCTAAATAAGAAATTCTCAAATTCAAGTTTAGAGGCGCCTCGGTCGAATTGACCAAGGCTCTCAGTTCTTTAGCTAGAGTTTTAACAAGTTTTTAAAATTTCTTTACACTTGCTAAAGAATTAGAGACACCCTTGGTTAGTCCAATGTTCGTTGGATTGCGAAAATTGTGAGCTTCCAGGAATAATGGAATTTTCATTTTCCTAATGATGCGTTTAGGTTATTGTCCGATTCTTGACTGTCATGATGAAGCACGGTTACATCGGAGAGTTCGAAATTGTCGACGACCACCGCGCCGGCAAAATCGTTGTCAACCTTACCGGTCGTTTGAACAAGGCCTCCGTTATCTCCCCCAGACTTGATATTAAGCTGAAGGTAGTTTTAAATAATCTCAGAAATTTTATTAACTGGTTTTTATAGGATTTGGAGCAGTACACCTCGACTTTGCTGCCATCCCGTCAGTTCGGTTATTTGATCCTCACCACCTCCGCCGGTATTATGGATCATGAAGAAGCCAGAAGAAAGCATATTGGTGGAAAAATCTTAGGATTCTTCTTCTAAAGTTGTTGTTTTAAATAAATTGTTATGTCTATCGGGTTTATCGCAGCGGCAAACTTGATTCCAAGGGCAAAAAGCAGAACCGGCTGCCCAAGCCGCTGAAAATCTCGTCCAGATAAGCGTTTTTCCTCCTAATTCTCGGCGAATGCGGCTTGTTGCTTCTCTCCACGTTTTGATATCCTTATTAAGGTATGAAAGTTGCTAATTTATGTTTTGGGCAGGATGTTTGCTAGTTTAAAGTTTAAAACTCAGTTATAAACTTTATTTGTTCTTGTTTTTCTCTGTGGGAAACAGGTTTAACGTACGGGGGCAACTGTCACTGTGCAGTTATCGGATAATCATGACACGTAATTAACCTAGATCTAGTTATTTTTTCTGTTCAACACCTTAGTTCCAGTTATATGTTAGATGCGAAGAATTCTCGTTGGGAGCGTCACAAAATACGTTGGTCTTTCCGAGATCCATATGGAATGTTCACGCCAGCTCAAATATCAACAATAAGGTTTTGTTCAGAAAATGAAGCCGAAGACTTCAAATACTCTTCCAGAAAATACATAGAAGAAGCGTTCGAAGCGTGGGCGAATGTCCTTGAAGATCGACTTGAGATTGTGGAACAAGCAACCGAAATCGATGCCGAAGAAGCTCGAGCGGACATCGAGGTGCTCTTCGCTCGGAGGAATCACTCCTGTGTTGAGGTCTGAATAGAAGGCAAGAATGTGGACATTCATTATTTTTTGAAGAATTTCGACGGCCGAGGCGGTGTCGTAGCCCATTCCGGTTATCCGGAGAGCGGAATTCTGCACTTGGATGCCGACGAACGGTGGCACACCGGTGATCCTACCAAGGGAGACATCGATTTGCGCTATGTAAGGATTAAAAATTTCAGCTAGAGTAAACTTGATACGCCAAAACTTTTGGAATAAAAGAATTTTAGAAAGAAAAGTTAACTTTTTCATGATACTTCGATCGTTTTACTGCCTCATTTCATGGCTAAACAGTTTTGTATGAAAAAAATCCCGTTTTCGATGTCACCTGAAACAGCCAATTAGTATTTCAAGAATTCAGGGAGAAAATTCACAGAAAGTAAACTAGATTTGAAGCAGCTTTCGAAACTTTGAAAGTGCGCTCCACTGGCAAAAACCGACTATTCACGGTTACAACCAAATCAAAAAAATATTATGAAAATGATCTATAGAAGAATATTTGAATACAAAACTGTAATATTAAGATAAGTGAGTCTAAATCAATATTTCGATCTTCAAAGCCTATTCTTCAATTTTTTTGCAGGTATTATTACACGAGGTGGGACACGTACTAGGCCTAAGACATTCGAAACGAAAAGGTTCAATTATGAACCGCGAATATGGGTAAATTGTTTGTATGTCAAAACTCGAAAAACAAAATATTATTTTCCAGAGAAACTCCTGGTGGGTTGAAGCTTACACGTTACGACGTTCACCTCGTCCGGAAGCTCTACTCAAAATAGTCATATGACTAATGATCATTTTTATGGTATTAAATCTGAAAAACGATCTCACCTCACGGTTCTAGGCACTATAAATGTATTTAATTAAATAAATTTATTTTTTTGTTACCTTTTCCGCGGTTTATCCTAACAACAATAATTCCTATAACAACGAAAAAAAAACAGAAAAATAATTATTATCATATCTTATTTCTCATCAGAGGCAACATTATCATAGATTTGGCGAACCTGCTCGTCTTCCTGAAAAAGAAAAATATTAAAAATGAATGAAAAAATTGGAAAAACCTGTAAAAGTTCATAAAATGTTTCAATTTTTGTCGAATCCGCTAGCGGAACTGTCACAGGGTGTAATGCTCGGAATCCAGCCTCCGCCGAAAAAACAGTGAATCTGGAAAAATTTTAATAATATGAAATGAAGTTACTATGTAGTTTGATCTTACTAGAAATTTTTTATGTAAAAAAAAGTTCAAAAATGACCACCTTAAGAAGAACTCTTTTTCTTTTTGTAGGAAAGAGAGAAAAAAACAAAAATGCGAAGCGAAATGGTCTACAATGAAATAAAACGGCTTGAAAACAGGTTTTTTTTTCAAACCTGAACTTTGACGCTAATCTATTGAAAGGGTCTAAGTCAGTTCAAGCTCGAAAGTTTGAGCCCAGAGAAAAAATTGACCCAAAATTTTGAGCTCTCAGGGCTGAAAAACGTGTTAAAACGTGCTTCATGGATAATCTTCGCAAAAATATTCTAGGACCTCGGTAAAGCGAAACGGACGCGCACCGGAGGTTTCTGAGTAATTCTAGAGATCACTTTAAAAAGCTGACACTACTAAAGAGGTCACTGGAAATGTCCCGAACCGCGTCCGGTCCTTTCTGATTCACCCAAATCTCACTTATACAGAAAACCTTGTCTTGGAAAAACTTTACTCACCCTTCTTTGGAAAGTTGTCCTTCGATCTTGTTCACTTCCTTGGCGTCACAAACGAGTTCGAACTTCCTCCCGTCCTCATCAACTTCTGTCACCTCCTCACACTCTTTCTCAATAGCTATCTCTTCAATCTGAACTCAAAAATAATTATTTTTTTCTTTCTATTTTTTGATTCTACCTCCTCCAGCTTAACCTCCTTTCCACTTCGTTTCGTGTCAATCTGAATGAAACCTTTCTCTTCGAACCAATTCCTCACACCTCCATCCGTTGCTAATCGGAAACCGCCAACCTAAATGCAGAAATCATATTTTGAATACAAGAAATAGCCAACTTTATTGAAATATTTGCGTAGGTCGCTTTCAAACGCCTTTTTATTGGATGTTTCCGCCTGAATGATGAAAAAAGTGCCGCTGGGGCCGATAACATCAAAACTGTATTCGATCTCGGGCTTGTCCTGAAAAGATCAAACTATATTCAGTTGAGGGGAATCTTAAAAAAGAAAGGCATCGGGATTTCACTTTCAACACATTTTTTACCTCTAGCAAGGAAAATAATTTTTTTTGGCGCTTGGGACTGCCTTGAATATTTGTCATAACACTTTTTGATGTACCACGTGCAGATTCTGAAAATATCTACTTGCACAAATTTCTAGTTTTTAAGAAAATACACCTCATAGTCGAAGGAAACCTTCAAAATCCATTAAAATAAACCTTTCTCAGGTTTTGAGCCCTTATTTCACAAAAACTAGAAAGTTGTGCAGGTTGAGACTTTCAGAATCTTCTTCCGGTACTTTTTTAAAAACTTTTTCCGATCACGAACTAACTGCGAAATAAGCGAAAAACTGATTCAAAATTTGAGATTTCGAATGAGATTTTTGTAATGACTATATACAAGATAAGGTACGTTTCCCATAATGTACATATACATTTTCGAATTCGAAGCTTCGTTAATTGTTCCCTTCTCACAGAGTTCCAATTTCCAAACTCCTGAAAAATTTGAGATTTCGAATGAGATTTTTGTAATGACTATACACAAGATAAGGTACGTTTCACATAATATACATATACATTTTCGAATTCCAAGCTTCGTTAATCGTTCCCTTTTCACAGAGTTCCCATTTGCAAACTCCTGAACCTTGATCTTCTGCAAGAAGTTCTTGAAAGTGTCCAGCGATAGTCCATTGGACCGGAAGTCTTGCTCCAAACCGGCGAGTTCACGGTTCAACTTCAGGTCGAAGCCCCCTCGAGACACAGCTCCCCTGACCTGAATCAAAGAAATCGGTTTTTGACAAGAGCAAGTCCAACTTTTCTCAACAAGAGATTGGTGGTCTGCGACTTGATCATGTCGTTTTTGCCCTTGGTGGCCTTGATGTTCTGCCACTTGGAGTGTCCTTTGAACATCGCCGGCGTCGTGGCGATCGCCCTGACCGATCCGTAGATGGTCGTGCTTGTGCCGACGATTCGAGCACAAACCGGTATCATTTCTGGAAAATTATAAAGCTAATCTGAAGGGGTTTTACAAGATTAAAATTGCGAAACAACTGCTCAATTGAGGAACAAAAAGTCGCTCAAAATAATAATTTTTCTCTTTGATTTTTTGCAAAACGGTTAATTGTTCTCTTTTTTGGAGCAATTTAAGACACGCTCCGTTCCTCTCATCAAACTCGCCTTAAAAAATTGAGCGGTTTTTTTTCTATAAGGAGAAAAGAGCGGGAAAAAGAGAAACAAAAAAAAGAGACCAGGTTCGTGTAACCTTTCAAACTTCAAAAAAAAAAAAAAAAAATTATGAGATCATGAAAATTTATCAACCAACAAGGCAATGTACAGAAAAAAAGGAGACCTGTAAAACGATTCGAGTGATGCAACAAGGAAAAATAAATATTAATTATTTGATTAATCAACGTGTTCGACGACTTTGCCGAACTTCTTCAATGAGGCCGCGTCGATCATTTCGGCGGTCAGAAGGGAAACCCCGAGTTGGTCAGATTTCGTGAAAGGCTGGGCCATTAAAGTCAGCCATCTAAATCTTATTCGTTACACTGTATTTTTCTTCTATTTTTTCTGTCGACTTTAACTAAATTTGAAGATCATTCAAACACTCTTACTATAATAACTTATTGCGGTGCGGTCGCGACGCGGTTTTCGGCGGAAAAAGCAAATTCAAACGCAAGCTTACAAAAAAAAATGTCTAGAAAACCTGTTTTCATAGCTCAAAATATCTAACGAATATGCCGGCTTCAACGAAAAAATGCAAAGGTAAAATTCTAATTTTTCAAACTTTTTGAAAATCGAAACTTCCCAACTTGTCATTTTTCGACCTCACATCCCCCTTTTTTTGTAACTAACTCTATAAAAAGCCTTTTGGTCCTTAAACCATATTGTATCTGAACAAAATGTGTTAATTATAAAATGATCTTGCATTTGAATTCAAATTTCCCGCCAAAAACCGCATCGAAACCGCGGGTGTTCGGTTATTTCCTTTCGAGTCAGGAAAAGTAGACAATAGCTGATCGAAGACATTGAAAAAAAGGTCCTGACACGATAGCAAAATAGATAGTGCCTGGTTTAGGGAGATCGCAGACAGGCCACGCCCCCAAGCTAACCGTGAATCGACTATACAGTTTTTCACATTTAATCGAATACCGTACTTCCTGGCAACTTGAGCGGCCTCGTCGATACTCAAATTGGTCGACGCATTGTTGAGATATTCCTGCATCCATCTTGGCAGTTTCCCCCGTTTGTCTTGTCGCGAAAATCTCTTCAAAATCCATCAGTTGTATCAACTTCTTCAGAAACATTAATCAAACCTTATCGGCAAAGATCATCAGTCCGTAATCCGTTTTTCCACGCAAAGCTCGTCCCATACACTGCGCCGTGTGCCGCATCGCGTCAAAAGTCAAAAAATCGTTTTCTCTAAAAACTATGTTTTATTTTTATTTTTGAAGGAAGCTTTTGTTGTATAAAAAGCTGCCAGTTTCGAACCCAACAAAAACTTTGAACAATGTCTTTATATTTTTCTAAAAATTTTTATTCAATTTTCAGTTGAGCATCGTTTCACGTATGAAGAACCTTTCCTTCAACAAAATTTTTGAAGTTGTACCCAGGAAAATTGTAAAAAAATATCAAAATTTTATGCCCAAAACATAAAAAAATGAAATATTCTTCTCAAAAAAAGTGCTCGAACAAATATTAAAATCAAAAACAACTTGCGAATCAAAGGAAACATAGGAAAAAAACAAGTCTACTGTTTCTCCCTCCTTCTTGAATCTTATTTCTTCATTTTTCCATTAGTGAAATGTATTCTCTCATTTCTAGATTCAAGTGAATCTGTCAATAAATTATTATTATTATTCATCAAAAAAACTCTTTCGTCTCTTAGGTTACCCCGCTAATGACCACTCTGGCGTTCCTAAGACTGAACACAAACAAAGTTTCAACAATATTTTATTCAAGTCCATCTGAAAATTCAGAAATATTCCTACTACTAAAAATCCAATGCTTAATTTTCCTCCACCTCAAAATTCAGCAATATTCCTACTTCTAAAAATCCGATGCTTAATTTTCATCCACCACAAAATTCAGCAATAGTCCATTCAGACTCACCTGATGCCAAACTGATCTCTCAGGTATTCCAATCGTGCGCGCAAAATTCGACTTTCCGTGTACATATACGGAATCCCGAGCATGATGACACAACGTCCTGTAACATCTTCCTTTTTTCGGAACTTCTAATGATTTTCCTAAAGGGGAAACCACATAGTAAAATGACCTTCCAGACTCTTCAAACATTTTTCCAATCAGGAATCTGTTCTGAACAGGTTGGAATAACGAACCCAGATGATGACTAAAATCGATTCCTTCCGAGACTTTTCCCCTGGCCACCGAGAACAGACAGGCGCCACGGCCGCTGTCGCACGCCTCGACGTACTTTTCCAAGGCGACCGACGTCTCCAGCGCGTCGTTCGTCTCGATGAACAGCAGCTTGTACTTCATCAACTCGTCGATGATGTGCTTGAAAAGTGACAATCCTTACAATATGGATTTCAGGTCAGAGGGGAAAAAAATGACCACAGAAAAAATTGCTGAAAAGTAGCCAAACAAAAAAGAAGCCTTCGTGCAGAGAAGATATCTTTTAAAAATCCATTTTGAGGTTGAAACTTGTTATGACGTCACTCTTTTCAAGACAAACTACTTTTCCTTCTATGGACTATCTATTTTTCTAGAAAAGATCATATTCTCTCTATCTATGAGCAGGAAAAACAATTTCACCGAGGTACAGGAAAAAATACCTTTGTCAAACGCAAACCTTTTTTTTTTGAACTACCACCCGACTTTTTTCTTTTATTTTTGATTTTCTAACTTCTTCGCATCATATTCTTGAATAATTTCTCATTCTAATCACTATTAGGCCCTGTTTTTCACAGAGAAAAGAAAAACTGCAAAAAAAGGTAAGTTCGCAATGGAGCGCATTTGCTCGCAGCTATTTTCTTTGCGGCTCAAAATTCCTAGTCATTCTAAGAAAACTTTTAAGCCTCATTAATGTCTGAGTGGTACTACTAGGCCACTAAAAACTACTACTCGGGCAAAGTCGGAATGGTGGATAATGGCTGCTAAAAGGGAGAGGCTCAAAAAATGCCGCAGAAAGGCAGCACAGAGACTCCCTTTATCGAGCCTTCCATTTTTCTGGGATTTTAAAGGCTCGAGAAATGGTGGAGAAAGGGAGAGGCAGCAAAAATGGTGCATAAGGGCTGAGAAAATGGAGCAAAAAAGGCAGCAAAAAGAGAGCCTTCATCACCCTAAAAGGAACATTTCTATGGTCCTTTATGGACCCTCGGAGGGTCCTTCCGACTTTGCCTATGTAGAGTGACCACTAAGACGGGAAATGGTGGTTTTCATGTACTAGTGGCCACTTTAGTGAACTTTCCATGTAGTCCTTAAGGGACCTCTTAAGTGACCACTAACGCTTTTCGCAGTTGAAAAGTGGATCGATTTCCAACCTGCTCGTACCAGACGCCGATGACGCTCTCCATGTAGAGATAACTCGTGAAGAAGACGACCATTCCGTCCGGAACCAACGACGCCATTTCCAGCACCAGATTACCGTAGTTTCTGATGACGGCGACATCGCTTCGCTGCTCGAACCGTGACGTCATTGCGACCTTCAACGTTCTGATACTGAAGTTCACTTCATTTTCCTATACCTGATCGTTTCCTCGGGCGACGACCAAGGGGCTGAGACAAGGCCGAGCCAAGGTCATCGTGAAGGAAGCCATGACGGCCGGGTCGAAATCAAGCACTTTAGGGTACATTTCAAGGGGGGAGAGGGTGCCGGAAGTGATGATTACCTTAAAAGAGAATATTATGAGAGAAAAAAAAGAAGATAAGAACCGATTGAAACCGGGAAATGACTGGCCGAATAGCGATGGAGGCGTCGTGGCAGGACAGAGTTACCACGGCGGATTGACTTCCTTCAGCCGGTTCAACGATTATTGAGAAGCCCTAGAAGTATTTTCGTGGGATCGACATCTTTGCGGAAGGAAGTTTGAACACTTGCGGAGAGAAACCACAAAAAAATGAGAGAAAAAAAAAATTCAGAACTGAGTAAACTTCATAAAATCCACATTTTTCAAGGAGAAAGTTCAAATAATCGCAAAAGTAGCCAAAAATTGAAAAAAAACAGATGTGAATAAGCCTTAGGAATCATTCAATTTTATAAAACAACACTAATTTGGAAAAGAAATTCGGATAATTGAGAAAAACCCCAAATCCCCAAGAACTCATGGATTTTGAACAACTTCTGGTGAGATCTTCTTCGAAAATTGAGCTTTCCTTTTTTCGGAGAACTTTCAATTACAAAATGTCCACGACTTTAAAAAAACCGCTTGAATTTATTTTTTTAAACAAAATCGAAAACATGACGATTTCAAAAGAAATCAGTTCTTTTTTTCATTTGTTGAAACCTCTGTTTACAGTTTCAAGAATGGCCCAAGTTTGCATTTTTTCGTTGTTTACGTCATTACTTGAGTAGACTTTAAAAAGAAAAAAAGATCTAAAAAAAGCTTTGAAGTCTGAAAAATTTTTGAAACTTCTCACAAAATGCTGACTCTTTATATTTTAATATAAAACTAACTTTTTTTGAAATCAAATCTCCAAATTTCAAACTTCTTTTTGGATGATTTCATTGAAAAAAAGCTATCAATCGAAATTTTTCTGTTTTTCAAAAAAAATCATGAAAAAAATATCCTAAAAAGTATCCTCAACAAAATCCTAAAAAATCATGAAAAGAATTCAGAAAGATCTTTCCATTCTCTGGTTTTTTTCTGTCTATGAATAAATAAATGAACAAGCTGATAGGAAATATTAAGAGTTTAGAAGAGATTTTCAAAAAGCTACCAATCAAGGTTTTCTGATTCAGATCTTAGAAGAATCGGAAAAACATTCAAAAAAATTTCGTAGGATTCTGGAGGAAAGATGAAAGCAACTGGTGAGAAAACTACATTATTCCATCGTTTCAAAATTAAATTTCTAGCCCAAAATCAAACCTTGGAATAAGTGCTGACGAGCGTGGCGAAGGTCGCGACTTGGGACAAGGCCCAAACTTCGCCTCCATCGGCCATTTCCAAGGTTTTTGCCAAGTTCGAGAGTCTTTCAGCGCAGAATCTGAGTATGAATACCATGACCAAAACTGGGGATTCAATTCAAACCTCAAAGGACGCCGTTCGATGCACATTTTATCTTGGATATCTTTGAGGAAAGCAGCGGGGCTTTCGATGAGGACCTGGGAACCGATTTTGATATTTTTCCCGAGTGATTTTCGAGCGGAACCTGTTGAGATCGAAGTCTGTGACGGATATACTCGACGAGGCGTTTCATGAAGAGGACGAAATGTTGGGCCGAACGGATGTTTCCCGGCACGGCTTCTTGCAGAACCGCGTCCGGTAGGACCGGATTCGCCAGTCTTTCATCGTTCAGTCTTTCTCGCTCAGTTCTTAATGGATTATTTTTGAAATTGATAAAAAAACATAAAATCTCCGCTAAAAAAAACTTCAGAGAAACAATTTCTTTTTTGACTATTCTGTTTGTCGGGATATCAATCAATGTTGATATTTGACGGCCAAATCCATTTTTAAAAAAGTTTTATAAGTGTAATTGGGAAAAATTCTTTTAGCTTTTTCGACAGACTTTCAGGATATTCAAAATCGAGTTTTGAACTATTTCGGTGAACATTTAAAAACGCAATTAAAAGGAAAAAAAGTTTTTTCGGAAATTGTAAAAAATTTTTACTTTCGCCAACGACTTCCTAAACATTAAAAAATTTTAAGATTTTTCATTTAAAGGAAAATAGAACACTTTTTGCTACCTTAGGGAGTCCTATAACGCAAAATTTGAAAAAAAGCATCTATGAAGGATGGTAATTTAAATTCTTGAGCCTCTTGAAAAAAATAATTCTTGTGGACATTTATTTGTATAGTTTCATATTATAGCTCGCTCAATGTGAAAGTAGCTACAAAAAAATAAATCAATTTAAAAAAAGCCTATTCCAGAGACCCGAAACGACTTCGAAATGGAAACTTCAATTTTTCACTAACTTTACGGTTTTTAAAAAGTTAAACTTTTTGTCATAATCTACTTTGCTTAAGTCTGACCATTAAACATTATTCCATTTTTTTCGAATTCAAGCCGTGTTCAGAATGATGCCGCTATATTCATAAATATCCGTCGGAGAGTCAAAATAATAAATAATTTTTGGAGATTCAGAGATAAATTTCAATTTTTTGGAAATTACTTGAGCATTTAAGAGATGAAAATCTTCCCACTTTCTCAGGCCCTCGACGAGCTTCTCATACTCTTGCTGAAGTCTTTCCCCGTTTTCTCTTTTCGTTCTCGCCACGACAGTTTCCAGTTTCGTCAGCTCCTGGCCGGCTCTTTCCGCGTTTTTCTGAACCGTCGGAATTATTTTTGAACTTCTAGGAGCTCCAGAGTGGTCCTTATAGGGGATATGTTAGTTGATTGTTGTTATGAACTTTATAAGAAGAAGCATTTCCATGCGCAAACTCAAAAAATTAGAGCCTTTTCAACAAAAAAATATCATCATAGGAAGATAACAAGTTTGTTTTTCTAACTTTCGAATCTGAACAAAGTTTAAAAGACCCTATAGGGACTACTTGAGCTTTAGGGGCTCAGGGATCAGACCCTAAATTCCAGAAGGGACGATCTAACTTTCACCCATATGGGGGAGGGGGGGCCTCTTCAGGGACTATTTTTTTCCTAAACTCTATAGTGACCACTCTGGCTTCGACGGAAAATATTTTCAAACCAAAGAAATGGCGATAGACATCGATTCGATGCAGACATTGTCGATATTGTGAGCTTCATCAAAAACGACGCAAGTTCTAAAATATCTATTTTCTTCAAAAAAGAAGAGGTTCAAGACCTTCTACTAAAGTCTTTCGAGACGAGTTCCGCGATTTTGGGATCCAAGATATAGTGATAGGAATAAACGACGATGTGGGCGTTGTTGATCGCCTGTCGAGTGACGAAATAAGGGCAGATTTTCCGTTCTCGTCCCATGTTCTTGAGGTCATTCTGAGAGATTTAGATATCACAGTTTGGAAAAAAATATTCCATGTTCCAAATTATTCCGCGAAACTCTAAATAGCTGTCAGAGAGTGATAAATGTGGCAAAAAAAATTTGTGAATTCAGAGATAATTTTGAATTCGTCAAAAATCACTTTGAACACGGAATTCGAAAAAAATTTTTCATTTAATTTTTTCGCCATTTTCCTCAATTACGGTCTTGGGGTGTCCCGAACGTGTTCCTTACTTTATAATGAAATTTTTCAAAAGAATGGCACAAACATTATCGAAACAAAAATGTTCTTCCATAGAGTTTAAAACAATCTGAGATACAGTAATGTGATGATTTAAAAGTAAAAGCAAAGTTTAGGCCGAATATATCCCAATTTCGAAATTTTTCTTCTGATAAAATTATCTTTCCATCAAACTTGACAATGATAGAATCTATTCCAAAAATTGAAAATGACTGAATTCACTGATAACAAAAAAAGCTGTTCAATCAAGAAAAGCCGAAAATTGATACGAAAAGAAAAAAGTTTTGAAGTAATCGAAACGAGATTCAAACGAAAAGCCCCTCGTTTTGAATGAAAAAATTATCCTGATAATGAAAAAACTTTCAGAAGACTTGAAACAAACTCCTTGAATTTCGAAAATATTCTAACCAAGTTCCAAACGCCATCCGGGACAGAAAAATGATGAGATTGTGCATCAAGATTCTCGAAATATTCGCAAGAAGCGATGGATTCGTCGACGAGTTTCCGACGAGCTCGAACGAACGAGGCCGTCAGCTTCTGACAGGCGCCGTCCACAGAACTTCCTGGAAAGTTTTGATGAGATTTTTTCTGCTGTGTAGCGCAACAGGTTTTGCGCCTGTCTACGGTCAAAGGGTCACAAGTTCGGTCCCCGCCGCGACCCAACCAAGGTGTTTGAGACGTTTTGGTGGTGGGTAAAACAACGGCTTCAAAACCCGACATCCCATTACAAAGACAGATATAGTCTATTCCGCGCCAGCTTGTCACCTTTTTTTTTCCCCCGCTAAAAAGACCGTATACCAAATTGGATCAAATTTCTGCTTTTATAACGGCAAGAAACAACGGTCTTGAAGCCAAAGTTGGTTAAATTTGACCTGGCCTTTTGGCGGAAAGAAAAACGTGACAAGCTGGCTCGGAATGGCCTATATGTCACGTGAGACATCACTGATCACCGGATAAGACCTTGTCTCATCGAGTTAGGACTGCTCAAGCGTTACAAATACGTGGGAAGAAAAAGAAGAAGATATTATATGTCAATAAGGTTGGAACTCCCTCTTTTTCTAGTCATTTATCAGCATAGCTCAAATATATCAATGATAATCTTCCAAACGATTCATGCTTGGATCAAGCTTCGAATTTCAGTTCAGATACGACCCTAAAACTTTGAAAAACGAACTGCTGCCTTTAAATGAGTTTTTCACTAATGTTTCTCCAAGGTTTGAGTAATTTTTTTAGTTTTTATAATGTATTATTTTTCAGTTCTAGATCCGAGGGAACTTTTTAGGGTTAAAAATATTAATTTACAGTATTTTTAATTCATCAATAAAATGATTAAGTCTTATTCGATATTCCTTGCAAGGATTTTTTTTTGGCAAAGGAACATGAAATAAAGAAAGTGAGTTTGAGCCTTTAAAATTGAGTACAGGTAAGGGTATTTTTTTGGAAAAAATTGACGATTCTTGGTTTCTTTTATCAACAAATCTCATTTAAAAAAATATTTGTTACCTTGCCGGAGCTGAGCGACGCTCTCGTTGATGCACAGGTTCTTCCTGGCGGACATGGCGATCGTCAGTTTCGGGATCTTTTTCCCAGTTTCCTTCTCGTAGTAGTCGTACAAAACTCGCATCTCTTCCACGCATTTTTCAATTTCGGGGATCGTTCTCGAGCAATATACAAGTTTATCTGAAGGAAAATACCATCTAGGAACAGAGGAAAAGTCAAGAGTTATTTCAGGAAAAAGTCGGATTTGAGATCTAAAACAAGAATTGTGGATTTTTTTTTCTTGGATTACCAGTTTCTGGAGGAGCAAACTATAGTAAAAACACGAAAAAAACCTTAAAAAAATTCTTGAAAAAAATTGAAAGATTGTCCTTTGAAATCTCCAGTAAGAAAAACGTGATTATTACAGTAAAAAAAAGATCTTTTTCAAAAAAATGAAGTAAAAAAAGATTTTTTTCTTCCAAAAATAGTTATTTTTTTAAAAGGACTCAAATTTTTAAAGAAGGTGATTTTTTTCTGAAGATTTATAGATAATTAATAATATTTTTTTAAAGAAAATAAGTAAAAAAATCAAAAAAATGAGGAGAAAGAGAATTGAGAGACATTCTGTAACTTTATTTCAATTTCGATCAAAAAAATTGATTATTTTCAGGATGTATACGAATTTTTTTAATCACTTCAAATCCAACGAGACCCCACCTAACTTCTCTGGGTACTGGAGCATATAGGCCATCACAAGACTGAGCAAAGTGACAGTTTTTCCGGTTCCTGAAGGCATTTCCAGGAGCCCATGGCCCTGGAAGTCATATCAAAGTTGATTTTTATTATTTTCTTGTTATTTACTTTTGCATCGAGAGCTTTTTTTAGCTCCTGCATGTACAAAACTTGTTCTGGATATACATAATCGTAGGGGAAAAGGACCGATAATCCGTCCACGTCGATTCTGAACACGGAAATGAGACTTTTTCAAGGGGCATTAATTAAAATCGTTTTCTGAATATGATAATCAATTGAATTTTCTTCACGCTGATCCAGAATATGAGCTCAGAAATTGCAAAAAAAAAGCCAGAAAAATTATTTCTTTAAAGCCTCTTCAAGCTGAGAATGGTCCATCAAAAGCTATCAAAATTCCTATTTTGACTCAAAATTGCTCAAAAAAAAAAGTTGTGATTATACGATTTTGCGCAATCCAGTGACCAAAATGAGCTTTCTAAGAAATTTTTTTAAAAAAATTCAATTTTTTAATGACCTTTCCTATGACTCGAACCCCAGGAAACCTTTCAATCTGAAAAAAATCTATATCCTAACATTTTTTTATTAATCAATCGAAATGAAATTTTTAATTTTTTTAAAATTATCTTATCCAAGATCAGCTCAAAAAAACTACATCTAGTTCTTAATTTTTTTAGTCCCAATTTTTTTCGACCAAAAAAATTTCCTGTTCAGATTTCCTCCTCACATCATGGTTTAGACGGCACCCGTTGTCGATCCTGAACTTTTTTCGATCAAAATCATTTTTCAAGCTTTTCAAAAAGTACACGTGACACAGAAAACACAGAATTCCCCAAACTTCTGAAAAATCGAAAAATGCTTTATTAAAACGTGCAATACTGATGGATGGATGACAGACGAAAATACAAGTTATTTATATACATGATAGCCTAAAATTCGGTGAAAAATTGGAAAAAGATTATGACTGGCCTAGGCAAAAAGAAAAAGAAAGCACGGAGAGATCGAACAAAAAAGTCTACACCGAACCAAATACCGTATCAGAGGGACTAAAATGGGAGTTTTTATTCAATTTTCTTTGGTGCGGTTCCTCGATCCGAAAAAATACCCAAAATAAAAAAGGCACACGGTTTGGGAAAACTGGAAGGATTTATCTACAGAGCTACCTAGGAGGGTTGACCGACAATTGTTCGGTTTTTTGATATTTCGGCCGAGGTTTATTGGCAAAAAGCATGTCGCGGGAGTAGTAGAACCCGCGGTTGACCCAGTGTCCGTAGACGCTGAACATGGCCGCCTCCGCTTCGTGTCGGATCTGCAAATTTAAAATGTTCACGATAAAAAGCAAATGGATTAGAAAAAAGTCTAACAAGGTGTTCAGAGTTCCTCTAAAAAGTTATAAGCAAATATTAATTTACGATAAACCTAAGAAAAAAAAATTCACAGACAGTAAGACACTTGTTTCATCACCCTGCTTTCTCAAATTGTATAAATAGCCTCAAAAAGTGTTTTTTTTTCACCAAAGTTCAAGATGGCGAACATTTCGGAAAAAGTTACAAACCCTTCCAAATGAGAAAAACGTTTAACTATCCTTTTCTTTGTCGAACAAGAAAAATTTGGGAGCTGCCTCTTTTTTGTTAAACTTTGAACGACACAGGAAAGGGAATGTTGCTTCTAGTTCATAAACTGTCATAGCTAATGAATTGAAAACCAGATCAAAGGTATTAAAAAAACCTGCCGTACAATAATTTTTTTCAAAAAAACGTTTCTTGAAAAAAATCTTGCTTCAAACAGAACTGTACTACTACGATTCAAATCAAAAATTTCAAAATTTTCTCCATTTTTCAATGGTTTGTGAAAAAGTACACAGAACTTATTTGATACCAAAACTATAAAAAAAAAATGCTCACATCGCGATCTCTGAACGGCCGTTTTCTCAACGCGTCGCGGTCCACCACCGATTTGAGGTACTTGTACTTGGACAATCGAATGAAAAATCGTACCCATATGATCGCCTGGAATAAAAATTTTGATTTCGTTTAAAATTCAATTTTCATGGCTTGAAACGGAACTCTCATGCTGGGCAGGTGTCTTAACGGGTGCACCCGTAGTTATCCCTTTTTTTTTTAATTATCCAAGTCTCGGTCGTGCTAAAACGGGAGAAAAACGGGTACAAGAAGAGAAAGATGACCCAGCTAAGTTTATTTCGAAATCTGAGACCCCACTGGGCTAGAACGGTGCCTCACCCGTGATAAAAAAAAGCCAAAAGTTCTGGCAGCTTTGCTCAATCGGGATTAAAACGGGCACACCCGATGAGAGCCCGTATCAGCACGAATAACTTTATCAGAATAGGAGGGAATTAAATGGAATTTTGTGCAAAGCGGTCGCGATGCGTTTTTGGAAAATTGAAATTTAAAAATTTCTATTCAAAGTATTGAAAGTACAATGACGTCATTCTCTATTAAACTCAAAGTATGGCTCGCCCTCTGATTGGTTTATCGCTCCATTAGAGGCGGAGCTTGAGCGACGACTAATATCCAAAATTTGATGTACGAAAAGAGATCGCGAAAAATTCAAAATTCTGCAAATTTGTAGTCGGGACCACTTTGAAAACGCTTCAAGCCGCGAAAATTGAAAATAATAATCTCACATGTTTGAACAATTTCCTAGGCTTCTCATTATGCTCTACGGCCAACTGCACAGTGACTTTGGGCAGAGCCGGCGCCATCCACGGATGGGAAAGACATTGTTTCGAAGTGAGCCGTTTCTCATGGTCCACAACCAACAGAGACGTGATCTGGTAATTTATTCGGTCAATTATGATGTCAATTTTTGGAGTAAATACCAAATCTTTGGCCTCCTGCGTGATGTTCGCCCATTGTTCCTGTCGGAACTCGAACTTGCCTTGCTGTATGATCCGCAGCATCATCAGTTGTCTGCGAAAAATGATTTTTTATTTGGCAAACTCGAAGTTAATGAAAGTTCGGACGAGAAAAAAAGTTTATACTTTATTCGCCTTGACTTTGAAGTCTCTGGTCGCAAATAGAATGGCTTGATCAAAAATGGACGAAACTGAATTTCAAAACTGCAGAATGAAAATTTATTTTGTGGCCTTTGACTTTTTAAAGCCAAATTTTAGTACTTTTTCTTTTTAAAAGATATTTTTGATGGTTCAAGGGTGAAAAAAGATGAATGGAACTGTGAAAAGGGAAAAAAAACGATATAGAATTATCTTTTCGAGAAATCAAATCGAAAGATGCGGAAAAAAACAGCGCGGAAGGCAGAATTTTGCCCTAGGACGCGTGAGGGTTTTTGCGACCGACTCGAAACGACTTGCGCCCGTAGAGGGCTTAAAAGAAGATGCTGAACTAGAATCTGATCTTGAGAAATTTCAAACGCGACCGCAACAAGTCAAGGCGTAAGAAGTAAATAATGAGGCAGAGAAAGGAAAAAAACAGGTTTCAGAAGAACTTGTCAGAATCTTTTCTAGAGATCAAGATATCTAGGCTGAACTGAAAATAAAGTTCTAATCATTACTCTCAATTTATTTTTAATTTTGAGCCTTCACTATAAATTCACTATTCACATATATCACTATTCACTATAAATTGGAGAACGTCGAGAATTATTTTGAAACCTACTTTTATTAGAAATTTTTCGCTTTTTTTTCGTACTTTTTCATCTAAAATCGATTAAGAAAAACGTTTCTTGAATTCTCTTTTCGATTTTTTTTTTCTTGTTCACCTTCTATGATAAAAAGGAGCGTAGCCGGCCAACAAGGTGTACAAAATGACGCCGAGAGCCCATTCGTCCACTCCGAACGAATATCCCGGCGCATCATCGTACAGTCGACATTTTATAGTTTCTGGGGCCAGATATCCGGGAGTTCCGCAGAGATCTGGACTCTTCATGAATTTATTATTTTCTCGGGTTTATTGTAACCTCGAAGGAGCTCATTTTTGGCGAGACGAGTGGCAAACCCAAAGTCCGAAATGACGATTCGCTCATCGTCGATGCACAGAATGTTCTCGAGCTGAATATTCAATCTCAGAGCTGCATTTTTTTTACATTTTTACTTAATTCCTAACTCGGGGGGTCAAGTCCTCCTGCGGCACGTGTTAAACCGCGGGCCGACAAGAGGGGGGAACCAAAAAGAACATCGTTTTCATCCTATTGTCTTCTCTAAACTACACTAAAAAATGCAGGAATTAATCTCTCTGAGAAAACATATTTCATGGAAACACTATGACAATACAATTGGAACAAAACTTTCGGATTTCCTTTTAAAAATCATTTGATACAGGAAAAGAGGATAACCTCAAGGAATTCAGAAAACATCACTGGATCAGATTTTGTATCTAATTGCAAACGGAATATTATATTTTAGGATCAAAAACTTATTTTAACTCTTCAATTCAAGCCGTTTCAACCAATATTTGAGCATTCTCTCTCAATTCTCTCTCCAACTCACCTTCAAATCCCGATGGACAATGCTCCTGGAGTGCATATAATCGACTCCATCGAACAATTGCCGCATGAGTCGTCGGGCCCGTTTCTCGGATACGGTCACCGTATTGTTCAGTTGGTCGAAAAGCTCGCCTTTTGGCGCCATTTCGAAAACGGCGAAAAGAAACGACGGCGTTTGGTAGAAGTCGTGAATTTTGACTGGAAAATGGAACAAAAAAAGTTTGTTTAAAGTTAATTCGAGTTGAAGAATAACCTAATCAATATTACGCGATATTATCAAGTAGAATAAATAGAAATCGAAAAAAATTTAGGAAAAAAAGTGTGATTTTTGTTCTTGGTGGAACGAAGTAGAGAAATTCAAGTGAATTAAAAAAATACGATGATGATCATTTTAGAAGAATTTTATGATTAACAAAGATAAGAATAAGTAAAAAAAATGGCGAAAACTAACTAATTGACGGATGACCGGCGAGTTGTCGGAGAATCTCCACTTCCGAAACTGTTTCCTTCAGTAATCTCTTGGCTTCTTCCTATAAATCTCACAACGATCTTTTATAATTATTCTCATCGCTAAAATCTTCCTGGAATCTAGAAAAATAGACACTCTTTTCTTGAAAGATTCTATTCATACTTAGGTAGCTCTTATATATTTTTAAATTTACGATTCAATTTTTTTCATTTTTGCTTTTTGGAAGTAGAAATATTTCAGAAATCACATTTTTCCTTTTTCTTTTTCTTTTGTGATTTTTTTCTCTAATCCATTTTAACTTCCAAATTCAAAAAAATTTTTCCGGAACATTTTGCCTTCTTTTTTTGACTGAAATCCAAGATAAAAAGAATTTCAAAGTGAATGCAAACATAAATACAGCTGAAAAAAAGCTGGAAATAACAAGGAAAAATAGTCTCTACGACAAATTTCGAGCTTAAACGCGAACAATTCCAACAAATAGACAAATTTTTTTCCGATTCAATATTTTTTTAGTCCTTTTTCCAATCACAAAAAAACTACACAAAATTTCAAAAAAACAGCCAATTTTTTTATAAATTTTTTTTAAAAGCTATGTAGAATACACGGGCAAAGTTCAAAAGGTCTCAAAAAGGACTTTTTTCTAAAGAGGAAACTTTAAGGAAGTGAAAAAATAAGGCGGAGAAAAGATGGAAAAAAGGAGATTCCGAGAAACTTTTGACACCTTTTTAGGAACTCAAAAAGGAGCTTTAGGCTCTTCTTTTTAAGGCCTTTTTGAGGTCGTTTGGACTTTGCCTGTGTGAATTCCAGTGAACTGCAAAAAAAAAAATAAGAAAAATGGCTTTATAACAGATTCAATTGTATCTTTTTTTAGTCATCTATCATTTTTCCTGAAGTATTCTCACCTCCGTTTGTTTTTCCGTCGAAATATCGACGATTTTCACGGCAAACTGCTGTCCGCTGCCTTTTTCGATGCATCGTCGGACCGTCGAGGCCAGGCCTCGGCCCAGAACCTCAAAAATCTTCTGTTTTCAGAAATTTATCTTCATTTCCAACTTCTTTGGATTCATAGGCAGCATTGAAGCCTTGTTCCTCGTGACTCGACGACACAAGAGAATCATCGTATTCTTCAAAAAATTCTGATAATTTTCAAATACCAATTTTCAAATTACCGCTTGGACCGTCATCGTATTCTGTTTCGGTTTCAATTCCCATTACCACTAAAAATATACTAAGTAAGTCTAAGTAGAAAATGGACAGTTTCGAAGGTAAAAAAAGTGAATCGGAACATTTAAAAAGGGCTAGAATTTGAAGTTTTGATGAAAAATTTATTAATTCTATAGAAACAACACGAACTGAGGCGTCCGAAGAGAGAAAGAAAACAAGTAAGTGCTGGTCTTTTACGTAAAGGCATGAAGAGAATTATGGGGGACCAATTGACAGAAAAATCACAAGGTTTGCACGTCGCACACGGTGAAAAACCAAAAAGGCAACTAAGGAAAAATCAAAACTATAAAAAATAAATATAGAAAGGAGAAATTGGCACTAAGTTTAACAATTGGAATAACAATAAATATATCTACTATTTTCGTTGTCGGGACGTGGCGCCTCATGTGACCAAACTAATTTAAGGAAATAAAAAAGAAAGCAGTGAATGAAAATAAGGAAAACAAAATAAAAACAAAACAAAACAAATCTAGTAACCGTCAACAATGAGCGCAGCCTGCAGAGGTCAAAAGGAACTTCAACAGGAAAGACGAACAATAAAACTTGCAGAGAGAGAAAAGAAAACAAGTACGGCTTGGAAAAGAGAGATTTCAGCGTGTTTCGGGAGGAAGTCGAGGTTCTTCTCGAGGTTATCCGGAAGAGGAAGAAGGTTTTTGGACGCCGCCTCCGAATTCTCGGGAGAGCGGGAAAAGGCCGTGAGCCACACGCGTCAGCACTTCCACCTGAGCAACCGTTTCGAAAAAATGTTGCTTTTTTGAAAAAAGTTCTTTAGAATCATAAGCCATGTGAAAAAATAATTCAACGTTACATATATACTTAATTAGCACTAAAAAGAGCGCCAATTTTCAAAAAAGTTAAAAGTGGAGCAGTGCGAACTAGTTACACCATTTAGCGTTTGTAAAACATAAAAAAAATTCTAAAAAATAGTCTGAAGGACTTCTTTTCGCACACTTTTTCGCTATTCGTGTCAAGACCCATATTAAATCGCCCCAAGACAACACTGAATGAACTGGGAGTATACATATGGAGCCTAAAATATTTAAAAAAAAAAGCGAAATTTCTAAAAAATAAAATTTTATTGTTCGTTGGATAACTCTGAAAAATACCTGACTTTTTAAAAAAATACTTTTATTTTGAAGCAATTCTATTAAGCGTTTTTCTTTTATGCCATAGATCAAGCCAAGATTAGAAAATTCAATTTTTTTTTGACATCTAATCTACTAGCTTTAGTGGTTCTCAAAATGCTTCTAAAATATTTTTCTCACTTGAAAAGTTATATTTTTCGAGAAATTCGCGAGAAAATATTCATCAGTTCAGATCATTTTTCTAATTTTTTTGTTATTTTTTCTCAGTCAAAATTATAACAGATTCTATACCTCCTCCTTGGTCCAGCTGCCAATCTTTCCATAGGAAATGGCGTCGCGGAACTTGATGAAATTCTTGAGTGTTCTTCCCTTGAGTTTGTCGTCCTCAAAGGACTTCAGAAGCCAGTTTTTGGTGGCAGGACCGGACGAAGGGTCCAGGAACAAGTTCACCTCGGCAACTGCAATTTTTTCAATTGAAATTTCGGAAACTTTGCTATCAAAATATCGACAAATATTTTTTTCTATTCTGTTTCCGTTTTACCTGCCAGCCGATGTATCAAACTTTGCTGATTGTTGCTCTTGAACTCCTCGTTCAGCTTCACGGGATCATTGACTCCCTTGAACAAGTTTTCGAAAACTTCCTTGGCCAAGTCGGCGGGAATACCAGTGAGTTGAACAGTTTCGTCTGAAATAATTATAGAAATCACAAGAAAAGTGGCTAAAAACTTTTATTTTTCTCTGTTTTTTTTTTCTACTACGATAATAGTTGATTCAGTCGCGTTTTCGAAATACAAACTCTCAAGTTATTCTCAAATTTAACGCTTTTTTAATTCAAATTTTATGCCCTCAAAAGAAAATTGCAGTAGAGACAGTTTCCCAGTTCTTTTTTTATTCTAGAAAAAAATTGAAGAAACCTCTTCAAACAAGTATACCACTTGGAATATTCCTTAGCCTTTTTAGAAATCTTAAAAACTTGTAATTATCCTTTTTTCCACTGAAAAGGAGCCTAAAACTTGAATGAGAAGTTTCGGAGCCAAAAAAAAAAAGAAGAAAGGGGCTAAAAATCCTGTGAACTCGTTCAAAACCCACAATATTTCAGGAACTTGACTTTCTGGACATGTAATAGAGGGCTGTTGGGGTCGATCTTGTTGCCTTCGTTCAGACATTTCAACACGAGTAAGGTCTTTTTCTAGAAGAAACATGAGATAATTCACTTCTTTCCTATGATTGAAAGAACCTTTCTCAAATAAACATCGGCGGCGAGGGCATAGGCGGTGGCGTGGGGCGATCCGAGCATGTGCAGGTGATGGGCGAACTTCGCGGCTTCTTCCAAAGGCTTCTCCGTCTTCAGAAGTTCCTTGGCGTCTATCTGCGGGCCTCGGTAGTCATCCTTCTCTTTCTAAGAGAAATAATCTTTTTTTTCGTTCTGAAATAAATGCAAACTTCTTTCTTCTTCTCCTCTTCCTCCTGTTTCTGCAGCTGTTGTTTTTTGAGCTTCTTCTTCAGCTTTTTCAGCTCGTTGCTCGTCAAACCTTCGCTGTTGATGCCATTTTGCATGATCATATCGTTTGGACGATCAATCATGCGCATATAAATCTGAGGATGTAAATTTAATTCGCGGCAAAACTATGAAAAATTTCACAATGTTTGGAATAAAAAAAGAAAAAAATCCAATTTTGTTTCTGAAGAAACTATGCTAACAGATTAACTCTCCCGAAAAGCTCAATTTTTTTATCATTTCAAAGTTTTTGTCAAGTATCTCTGGCACACTGTAAACTATTTTTTTTTCTAAAATTGCTTTTCAAATCAAAAGATTACAAGTGACCTGTTTATTTATTGTATGATCGTCAAAATTTCAAAAAATTATTTAGATTTTTGATTTTCACCCAAAAATGTTCAGTAAATACAGCAAAGCTTCAAATAATAAAAAAATAAAAAAACCATTTCTCTTTATTTATGTTATACATTTTCGTTATTTGATTATCCTGTTTCGGAAATTTTAGAAACTTTGATTTTTTTTTTCTCCGCATTATTTGTACCACAAAGACTAAAAAAAGGTTTGACAATCGGAAAAAAATAAAATAAAATCCTATTATTTCAAAAACTTTTCAACGTTCTCCCCTAGTAAAACGCCATATTTTTCTTTCCGAGTTTTTTCGCTACTTGATCATCCTGTTTCTAAAACTTTTTGAAGCATTCAATTTTTTTTTTTGAATTAACATCTCCTACGAGCAAGATTAAATAATGAAATGAAAAAAATAATACTTTTTTTCACAACTATTCAATCTTTCTCATTTCATAAATCACCTTTTTCTGTACAATATTCGCTTTGATAGATGAAAAAAAACCTTGATCGCCAATTTGGCAGCTTGATAGAAATAATTGTGACGACGGATGACGTCTTCGAGTCTCAGAAGCGAGACATAGGCCGTCAGGGTCGTTTTCCGCAGGCAATACGTATGGAAATCGTATTGATCTTCGACAATTGTGAAAAAATGCTGCAAAAAATGGCTATATTCGGTAAAAAAAAATTAAATTTTTCTGAGGTCATCAATCAAATACTATTCTCGGGTCTGCTGGATTTTTCTATGAAAAAAAAAGAAGAATATAAAATAAAAAAGAACTTTTTCCTATACAGTTTTTCTAATGAATCTGTAGTTATATCCTCTCACGAAAAAAATCGAAATATTTCAAAAGTTCACATTTTTTTATGAAAACTTGGTTTAAGGCGAAAAAGGTTGAAAAAAAATCGATGAGAAAAAAACTTTTTTTGACAAAATCTGCTAAATATCGATTTAAAAAAGTTCCTTCTGATTTTTCCATTGAAAGTATTCGATTTTTTTCTGAACTTCATCCATTTGAAATCAATATTTAAGTGGTTATTTCGAAATTCCACATCTGTGTACAATTTAAACCAATTTTGATCACCTTAAGACCAGAATAAAGCTTGGAAACATCACTGAAAAGTATTCTCCCTCCTAAAAACCTGCTCAATCTGATGAGCCTTCTTCAGCGCTTCTCCATAGTCGTTCAGAGATCGATATGCCCGGGCGCACTCGATTTCATACCACATGCACTGCATTTCGTTCAGGAAAGTTTCAGGAGCATCTCCCTCCTGAAATCGAAAAAATTCAAATTTTCTAGGATGAGAACTAGTCGAACCCTGGTGAACTTGGCGCACATTTTCGTGGCTTCTTCGATTTTCCGCGCCCTCAGGAG
This sequence comes from Caenorhabditis auriculariae, assembly GCA_904845305.1. Taxonomy (NCBI): domain Eukaryota; kingdom Metazoa; phylum Nematoda; class Chromadorea; order Rhabditida; family Rhabditidae; genus Caenorhabditis; species Caenorhabditis auriculariae. The sequence goes on from CAJGYM010000098.1 coordinate 258,092, forward strand.
ATATTTGGCACACTTTCCGTTGATATAACGGTCGGCCGTGTCCAAACTTTGAGCCTCGTCCATCAGGTCCGCGGCTTCCAGATAATCTCCGGCATGCTATAAAAAAAAAACATTATTTTTCAGAAGACTTATTTTCTCGTTTTAGGACACTTTGGAACACCGTTTAGGGAACGTTTTTTGGCCCTCGGGTTGAACTTTTGATGAAACTTGGCTGAAACGCCTTTCAGCACTTCAGAAAAAGAAAAAAAAAATTATCTTTTGCGATTTATGAAGCTCCAAAGTTTGCAAAATGCGCAAATTATGACGAAACAGCTCTATTTCAAGTTTTTGAAACGTCTCAACTCGAATAACAGATTTATTGAGTGATATCGTTTTTCAAAATAATTCTAACCTTATAAATCCTCGCTTTGAGCATCAAGTTTTCGACGAGCGTCGGCGTATGTTGAATGGCTCGATCCACAAAACTGAGTGCCAAAGAAGTGTTGGAAACTCTGTCGTAGTGCTGGGCGGCGAGAAGGTAAAGCCACAAGGCCGTGGTGGGTGGCTCGTGCTCCGTTTCAGAAGCTAAAAACGGAAAATAAAAGTATAAACTGAAGTTTTTTGTTGACATTTTCTTTCAATCTCTCTACTTATCAAGAAAAAAACTGATAAAATTAAAATAGAAGAAGTAGTTTAGAAAACCAGTTTTTAGAGAAAAAAAAAACCCAGTTCGCAGTTATAAAACAATAAACTTTTGGTTTCTGAATATGAGATGAGAATACATTTGCCCTAACTAATTCGTCAGTTCCAGGAAATTTTAAAAAAATATTCCAAAAATAGTAATTAACATAATTTCTGTTAAAAAAAACTGTAAAAGTATCTGGAAAAATCATGATTTTGGGGTTTAAAAGTATATATCCTCAAGTTAAAAGTGGCATTGAAACTACTATTTATTCATTTAAATATGATTTTAAAAAAATTCTAGCAAGTATATAGAGTTATGAGAAAAAAATTTATCTTAAGAAAACGTTATAAGACTTTTTTTATTTGAACAGAAAATTTAATTTTCGGAGAGAAAGTACGAAAAAAATTTCCTATCCAAACCATGGTTTTGCCTAACTCTAACTTTTTAAAATAATCAAGAATAATAAACTGATAAAATAAACTTAATAAGGGACAATAGAATAAAAAAATAGTAATACTGAATATTTCACCTTTCCTTGTTCATAATGTATAAAAATCCACAACAAACCATCCAAAGAGACATTATTATAGCCTTCGTCTTCGAACTTCTTCACCAGTTCATTGATCAATCCTTCGATGATCGCGACCTGAAAAAGTATTATTTTTCCGTTCTTTTTGAACTTTCCTAACCTTCTCAGGGAACGCGTAGAGAGGGACCAAGCTGGTGAAAAGGCTGGGGGCTCCTTTTCTCAAGAAAGGCGTCATCCAGTCCAGAAGCCTTTCCCGGAACTGTTCGCCTTCCACCAAGTTCAGGGCGACTCTTTTTGGGACCGAGGCTTTTTTGTACTTTTGGCCCAATTCGTCGTATAAAGCTAGGCGTTCGGTATTTCCTTTCTCTGAAAAAAAAAGTTGAGAAATTCGTTAACCATTCACCCAAAAATGGTAAATTGCTCAAATTTTCTCTTCAAATTCTAAAATGAGTTTTTCCTTGAACAGAACTTCCTATAACAGTTTTTTTCATACTCGTTTTTTTATTGGAAGTTCTTTTTCTCATCAAAATTTACCTTTACAGCTTCGAAAAAAAGGCGAAAAAAATGCCATCAAAGAAGCTTAATTTTTAATTTTTAAAAATCCCTCTAAAAAGTCAAATTTTGTCAGAATTCAATTATTTTTCCAATAAAGTGCTTGTAAAACTTTTATTAAATTTCCAAAGGTTTTAATGGAGATTTTTTTGTAAAAAAATAACTCAATCGGGAGCAATTTTTTTCTTAGAAGAAAAAGGTCAAAACAAAAATTCGAAGAATTTTTCCTTTAGAAAAATTTTTTTAAATTTTTGTTTTTCGATTTCAATGAATTCAGGAAAGTTCTCGGAAGCTCAGTTTAGTGCCAAACTTTTGCTTCAAAGCGTTATTTCAGCCCAAAATACTTTATAAAAAAGCCACCATTTTCTAAAACTTGAAAAATTACCTTGCAGGCCCAAGCACTCCTCCAACTTGTCGTAGTACAAGTTGTTCTCGGGATTTCGGTCAATCAAAGAGCGCCAGACTTGTTCCGACTTGTCGAGTTGGCCGAGCTGCATGAGGAGATTTCCTGGAACAATACTTGCATTAGAAATATCTCCGAGTGAAGGAAAACCTCGGGTTTCCATGTAAGCGACCCGATCGACAATCGCAATGGAATTCTCCTCGAGCGTTTGGAGGGCGACGTCCAATTGACCAGACTCCCGGATTATAAAGTTTTGGTAGAGCAATAGCTCCGAGTGTTCAAAGTCAAAGGCGGCCGGCTGGAAAATATTCAAATGATTGGTGAAAAAAGGCGTCGTGCTCAAAATGACACCGCGAAATTCAAATCAACCATCGTAGAAAAAAATAATAATTTTGGAGAGACAAAGATGATTTTGTATTTCGCAGAATTTACTTTGAACAGGACGTTAAATATTGACTTTTTCGCCTGAAAAAATGTCTTGAGTGATGGAAAAAAAGAATCCTATTTGATACAAGAGCCAGATTATTCTTATACCTATATGAGGGATGAAAAATATTTATTGAAACCTAAAGGTCAGTTATAATCTGAAGATAAAAATTAGTAAGATTTTATTGCAAATTTTGAATCTGAACGGAAAAAATCTGACCCTAAGTTTACTGGAAGTTTTGGATAACAAAAAAATATTTTTTGCGTGTACCTATTTCGATAAAAAAATTTTTTTCTCAAAAATTCCAGCAAACTGTTATAAATGAAATTAACTGCACCGCACCATCAAACATCATAAAATACTACACTTTGAAAAAAAAATCATTTCGCTTCGCCTTCAAACAACTTTTAATTCCATTCAAACAAAAAAAACGTGAGTTATCCATCGAGTTTACCGTGTTGTTCTTCATGAACTGGCTGATGATGTTCAACGCCATCGCGTAATCGTTCAGTAAATGGTAGGCCGTCGCATAGCCGACCCAAGAAACGCGTTGGGTCGGCCGAAGGCGGAGCAAGTGATAACGAGAATCCTGAAAACAAATAAATGAACATTTTTAGATAAAATTGAAAAAAACCCTGTAGCCCTCATAGTCACGGAGTTGTATTTGGAGCAAGGACAAATCGCGCAAAATTTGCAAGTTCTCCTTGTCAAGATTCAAGGCGTGTTTGTAGGCCTGAATTTCGAGTTTCGAAATGGAATTATCTTCCCGAACAGACTTTCATCGCCTCATCGTATTTCTTGTCGGAACGTTGGACGAGGCCGTAGACGTGCCAACAGACGTAGGACGTCAGATCGGCCTTCAGGCCTCGTTTCACACAATCCTGCGCCTCGGCCGACTTGCCCATGCAGTTCAGGATAAGGCCTTTCATAGACAAAGTTTCTGAAAAATCCAATCTCTTCATTTAAAACGAGAGAAATCGAACCTCCATGATCAGCAAATTGGCTGTTGGAGAGGATTTGTCTGGCATATCTCAAGCCGACTCGATATTGCTTTTGCTCGTAGCTTTTCTGAAAATCCAAAAGATCGCGATAATTATTTCGCCGAAAAACTGACAATAATTCTTCTGAATATCCCAAGTTCTCTTGCAGGCAACGGCTGCTTGCTGGACTGGCCCGGCGGCGAAACCATGACGAATTGAGTACCCGATCTAAGAAAATAACAATCTTTATTATTCATTTGAAGCTTATAATCGACGATTTAACGATTCGATCTAAAAAATATGAGGAGAAATTTTCAAAAAACGTTGGATTCAAAATGAAATTATTGATAAGTTTCATAGCTCAGAAAAAAGACACGAAAAATTCCCAAGTAAAAAATAAACGTCTGTTTTATTAAAGTTTTTGAGGAAAAAGGAAAACGTTGACAAAATCTTCACGGTTTTTCGATTCCGAACACTTTCTGATTTCAAATTATTTGGAAAAAATGAAAAAAAAACTTCGAAAATTGAAAAATTTAAAAAGTTAAAACGACTAGTGGAAAAGAAAAAACTAGATACACAATGAGAAAAAGAGAAAAAAAACATTCACGGATTGAACGACATAACTTTTGATGAAATGAATTTCCAAAATTGAAGCGCGATATCTAGAACAGATAATTCGAGAATAACTCCGAAATTGAGCTCAAAAACTAACAGAACTGTTATGTAAGATAATATGAGATTATAATTAATTACTTTTCAGTACAGTAAAAGTATTATGGGCAAGAAAACGATTGAAAAGAGATTTATGTAACGAAAACTAGCGTGATTCGAACTTGTTTCATTAGTGCAATAAGTCAGGACGTTCCCAATAGTTTAAATATAAAACCATTTAATAAAAAAGAAACCGGAACCAAGGAAACTGAATGGAATTTTGAGGATTTTGGTTTGAAGTGGGCCCGAACGAGGCTCCAGAGAACGCCGTAGGCCTCGCCTTCGAGCAAACCTTGCACCGGCCTGCACAATTTTTACATTACAACGTGCGATTCGCGTTTTTTCCACGTTTAATTAAGCGTGTGGGTCACTCCAATTGCATTTTTCTTTTGTTCAATAAATAATTGAAAAGCTGAACTGCGAAAATTCACACGAACATTTTTTCGAATGCTTGAGAAATTTTATTTCTTTTTTTACATATAAGATTAGATCTGGGATAATATCAAATATGACAACAAAGGAAGAAAATACAAAGAGTGGCAATTTCGTTCGTGTCCATGGTTAGTGAGGCTTCACGGCCAAAATACAAGAGATTATGGAAGAATGCAGTGGAAAATGAGCAAAAGATGGGTTACAACCATTAGTTGAGATTATCGGGTAGGTTAAATTTGAACGTTTTTGGAAGGAATATGGAGATAGTGAGGCATAACTGAATCACAACATAGGATTTGGCAAGAAAAATGGCTGGATCGGGAATGTAAAAATAAAACGGGGGGTCATGTATTTTGGAAATGGATTTGGCGGAGTTTGGTGGCGGCGAAGTGCATACGTTCCATTTCTGCGTCATTGAAGCTCATTTCGCAAACCTATAAAACATATTATTGAGTAAAAAAATAAATTTTGAAAACTATTTCTTGACTACCGTTTTTCTTTTCATAATTTTGACAAGATAAGTATGTTTCGCTTCCATTTTCTCGGTTTCAAAACATTTGAAAAATCACGAAACTTACTTTTTCGATCAAAAATTCCTCCGTGGTGATCTGAGGCGGCAGATTCCTCAATCTCGTCATTATCGAGTGCATATCCGGATATCTTTTGCACTGCGCCGGGGTTCCAAGTGAGTACTTTAGTAGAACAATTGCAACTTTAAAAATTATTTTAACACCTGAAAAATGAAATTACAGGTAAGAAAAGGGAATTTTAAACAACCTTCACACAAAAACATGTCCCAAACGCGTAAAACAGTCGGCCAAGGCAAAGTTCGACAAAATGCGCACATGAACCATTCCACCATGTACAGCATCGGATCGATGTGATTTTCACGCTAAAAAATAATAAATTCATAATTTCCAAACGAAAAAAGGCTCACAAAATGTTTATAGGTGTGTTTCGCCTTGACTTTTAGGGTTTTATGGAGGATTTCGCCATCAACTTGCAAGGCTTCCTGGAAGAAATCATGTTGAAATTTACAAGAAAATTATTCTCACCAATCCTGGACTGTAATAACCGGGAAGGTACTTGTGGCAGATTTGAACAAAACAATAGAAAGCGTCCCTGGAAATTATAGCAAATTTTTGTTCAATTTAGAAAAAATAGAAGTTTTCTTGAAGGCTTCGGGTAGAAAGAGATCAGTTTTTTTCAGCTTTTTTTATGAAAAAAAAATTTTTTTCTCACGGTTTTATCTTTTTTGAACACCACCTTTTTCTAACTCAAATTAAATACACAACTTAAAAAGGAAAATGTTTGAATCATGCTTTTTTTGAATTTTTCGCATAGTTTTTTTGAAGATCTCTACTGGGATGTTTAAAAAAGCATCAAGAAAATTTATGGAAGTTCCGAAGTAAAAATAACGTTTTATTTATTTCTTTTGTGTATAAAAACTTTTTGCGCGTTAACAGAAAAATTTTTTGAACAGATAATTCGAAAAATGATTTTTACTGTAGTTCTGCTTTTCGGATTTCTTTATAAGCTTAAAAGTAAAAATTATAGAATTTTATAAAGTAATTGATCAAAATATGTAGTGAGTTTCGAATTCTTTTTCTTTCGGTTTGAGTTAATTTTTTTGTCCTGTTGAAATCTCCATTAAAATGATATTAATTAAAAAATAACCTCAAAGGCATATGCATCAAAAGAACAGCGGCGACTGGCGCCTGTCCTTGACAATATCCTTCTTCCGGGTGAAGAACTGTATAACACTTTAGAAGATGGAAAAGGTCCTCTTTTCTGAATTCTTCCATTTTTCTCCACTTCTATTCATTTTTCGAACAAACCCTCCTTCGCTGAACCTTCCGGATCTGGAAAACATCTCATGGTCGGGAAATTGACGATTCAAATCTTTTTGAATGTCGTCGATCCATTTCGGATCCCCTGGCTGCTTCATACAATACTGAAACATCTATTTTTGGAAGAGAAAATAAAACTTTTTTACATCGAAAACGAATCGATTTTGGGAGACTTCCATTTGAAAAGTCGCCCCGGTTAGATATTTCCAGGCCTTTGCTCGCATCGAAGGCGGAATTCCCTTCCGACAACGGTTTCTGATCAAATCAAACCTGGAAATCAAAATGTTATCCTATTTATTAGAATTTGAAACTTACTTCTCGTCCATGAAATATCGCCAATTGTCGAGCATCTGAATCCATTTCTTTTCCCTTGATCTCAGCTTTTCGATAGTTATCAGCTCCCTGAAAAAATTTATTATGACAGAAAAGCAAATTAACGCAAAAATCCTAGAAGTTTCTTCGCTCACTTGTTAACCGGTCCATTACTTTTGACGAAAAAACCAAATTTATCCGTATCAGGCTGTTCGATTTGCTCCGTTTCTTCTTTTTCTGCCAAAGAATTGTCCAATTCCCGATCTTCTTCCGATGTATGATAAGACCGGCTTGCGCTTCTGCTTCCATGCCTTGAAGATGTCTGAAAAAAACTTTTTTTTGAAGCAAATACAAAAATAACCTCTCCAGGCCTTTCTGGCCGTTGTATCTCTGGCTTTTGTACTTCTGGAGACGGTTTCGTCAAATTGCAAACATTGACATGTTCGTCTACATTGACGTAGGTATGAATGAAGTTATCTCGAGCTTCATCTTCATCATCTGTTGTAAAAATTTCCGGCGGAGAACTGGCCGTCATCCGATCATTTTCCACTCCTAGGAGATTTGAGCTCGTCGAACAGTCCATTGCATCAAGACTGAATTCAGATGTGTAGCAAATTATAATTAAACAGTAAATAGTAAAAAAACGCCTCGAACTTCAAAGAAAACAAGTTAAAACTGAATAAAAAAAATAAGCAAAGTAAATATCAATTAGAATAGAACTCATTCGAAAAGTATACAGAAAAACTCAAAATAAACAAACTTGCAAAATGAGTGAGAAAAAAATTTGTAGATTATCGTTATCAGTAAAATTTATTTTTAGATCGACGGTTATACCCCAAAAGCGGCGGAAAAAAAGTTATAACCGTGATTAACCTTCTCTTAAAAAAATACTGAAGAAGCTTAACTTTGGAAATTATATTTTTATTAATCAATAAAACAGAAAAACAAGAAAATAAATCTTATTTTTTGTGCCGTCGGTTCACGTGCCTTTGGTGTAGGCGCAGGCGGGACTACAGTAATTAAATAAAAAGAACTCTAGTTCACGTTCAACTTCTTTTCAAGTTCTTTTTCATATTCAGAAGCTTTTGGAAGAATCTTTATTTTTGCATGAGAAATAATTGCATAGGATTTTGTTTATTACATGAATAAGAGTTGGAGTTAGAAGTCGGAAAAATGATGAAACATGTCAAATTATAATTTGCAATGGGGCGATCCGATGATATCGACGAGGTTGGCGTTGGCAAAGACGTTGGCGGGGTCGAGTTCACTCTGGAATGTGAAAAATTTAAATTAAGTAATGAAATGACGGAAAAAGTACCTTGATAGCCTTGAGGAGGGCGATTCCGACAGCTCCATTCGTGGTCAGCATCCAAGGCTTGCGAAGTTTTCCGACTCCGTGGTGATGGGATATGCTGCCGCCACATGCAATGATCTCATCTCTGGCGGCTGTCTGAAAATCCAGAATTGTTTTTTGAAGATATTTAGATAGAGAAAAGTGAGAACAATAGGCTCTGTTTTTCAATGAAAAAATTATTTTGCAATATAGGCTTGAGGGGCTGATTTTTTTCCTTATCGTATAGGGGTCACTTGAGAAGTTCGATACAAAAAATTTTTTATAGCAGTGCGTAACTCGTTTCAAGTCGGACGCGTAGGGTTTCTAAACTTGGGAAAGTTAAAATGAAGAGTTTTCAATAACTAGGCTATGGAAAAAAAGTTCTTTTTTTTTAAAAAAAAAAAGCCTGGGAAGAAAATTGATGAAGTTTCAGTGGAAAAAACGGACCTCAACTCTGTCGTAGACTTTCAAACCGTCTTCCAGGCCACGAGAGTTGAACCCATAATAAAAGTAAACGCAAGCGCCAGCGTCATATACTTGAGTCACTCTGAAAATTAAAAAAATTCGAAACCTTCAAAAAATTGAAAAAAAAGACCTGCAACTGGCCAGAACCGGGGTCTGAACGCCTTGATTTTTCGATTCTCGTCGCATAAGTTCCTTCACGTTCCGGCAGAGAGTGTGGACCTGAGACAATTTAAAAAGCTTGAGAAAATATCAAGAAGGAGTTGAAACCTTGTCCCAAGGTACGGAAGTCTCGAAGGATTCTCCAAGGACGCCGTGGTTCATGCCGAGGTCCTGAACGAGAAAAATATTAGGTTCCGTAAAATTTTGAATTTCTGAAAACCTTTCCAATGAGAACATGGGAAAAATTTCAGCGGTCTCTATACAGTTTTGACGTTTTAGTGCCTACTATAGTAGTCATATTAGTGGCCACTTTAGGGGTTAGAAATCAGTGGCCATTATAGAGCTCTAAGTGGTACTACTAGATGATTAAAACTACAAAAGTTGCCACTAATGAACAAATGGTGGCCACTTTAAAGGTTGAAAATTAGTGGCAACTTTAGTGTCCTCTTCAAGAAGTCCTTGGGGAGCCTCTATAATGGCACTAAAAGTTTTCCCTGAAGCTTTCTTCATAACTAAGCTGAAGCTGCTCTCTAAAAATAATCAGAACCAGATTTTTCCATTTGAACTTTGAAGCAAGTTATAAAATTACTTTACAAACCCGTCTCTTGTTCAAAAAATGTCATTGAGTTTTCAAACTTTGTGATCTTTCAAGGTTTCTATGTAATACTCTCATTTTTCAGCTGCAAATCATTAAAAAAAACTTCGGAACTCACTCTCAAATATGCGATGGCGAAAGTGAGTCTGTAGCCGTACTTGCCATTTTCCTCGCCTCCGACCTAAAATTGGATCTTTTTTTATTTTCAAACTCTAAAAAGACATTTTGTTTCTGAATAAAGTTCATAAAATCACTCACAACTCCACGGAAAGTCTCGGCGACTTGATTCAGACGTTGTTCCTGTTCTTCTACTTCGGCACGGCTTCCTTCGTAAACGCAGGTCGCCGCGCAGATTTCGTCAACCTAAAAATTATTTTTTATGAAAGCAAAATTTGAAAATATCAAAAATAATAGAAAATCGGAGAGGGTCAGAAAATGCTGCCTAGAAATGTTTCTTTTAGGATGTGAAAGGTCCCTTTTTGGATGCCTTTCTGCAGCCTTTGTGGAGCCTATCCCTTCTTAACGGTCATCAACCACTATTCCAATTTTACCCAAGTACCAGAAGGATGAAAAAAACACCTAAAACCTTACTTTACTAACCATTTTCCCTTTCTGAACTACTATAGAGCAAACGTCCTTTTGATTAACCGTTATTTCAGACCGACCTTGAATCCTTTCCATTTGGTGATGTACATCTTGCTCAAGGAGCTCTTGAAAGTGTCCCAATAGGAGTTGTTAGCGACTTTCAGCGCCTGGCCCATCACAAACTGTTCATTGTCCATGAGCCGCAACGAGGCCGGTTGGATTCGCTGAAATTTAAAAATGAATGAGGGAATCTTTAAAAAAGAATACCTGACGAGCGACCTCGCGGAAAAAGTTGACGCCGCATTCGAAATCAGGAAACACGAAACTACCGTATTTCTTGACCTCAGGAAGTGGGAAAACTTTCAGGGTCACCTGAATTTGACAATTAGGCAATTTAGGGACAATATTTGAGTTGGAAAAAATTAAAAATCTCTCCTAAATCGAAAAAAAAGCTTCAGACTTTTTAAATTTTCCTTGAATTTTTTTTAATAAGTGGTCTAAATTTTGAATGAAGCTTTTCCAGTGGCTGTTGGAAGACTATTTGGAAGACCATCTTGAACTTTTTAATTGATATTTATTTCATTTCTTGCTCTCATCTTTTTTAAAAAAAACATAAATTTACGCAATAGCCACTCATTTTTTGCATTTCCCCAGAAACTCTCTCATTTTCAAGTGCTATTTTCAGTTATCTATGACCTCGTCTGTAAGGGAAAAGAGACGCAGAGAAGTTTGATTTTTCTTTAAGTGACTGCGAAAATATAAGAATTGGCTATTTTTCGGAAAACTCTATATACAAATTTCTTCCTTGAGACAAAATTCAAAGACAAAAAAATCTTTCCAGATCTGAAAATTTTTTTCTCAAACCTCTGAAACGACTCCCAAGGTTCCTTCGGATCCCATGATGATTTGCTGGATATCTGGACCGCTGGAGATTCTTGGGACCTGAAATTCGAAAAATTTTCTTCTAGTCCATTTTTTGCGACTTGACAGAGGCTTCTCTGCGCCCTCTTTATCTCTCGAAGTCTCTCTCCTGTTTACGTGCTCCTTTCATGTTTCTCTGACCGGTGAGAGAACAGAGAGACGCAGACACTCGAAAACTTTCAAGCCGCGACGAATGGACTATACTCAAGTAACCTGGCATTGGCGCTGGATGAGCCCCTTAGGCGAGACAAAATTGATGTGGACGACGAGGTCTTCGATGTTTCCATACCTAGAAATTCCCTTTACAACAGTAATTTCTTGAGTGTTAACTTGTTCTTCTTCATTCCACTGGCACGAGTAGAGACCCAGCCTCCGAGGGTCGAAAATTCGATGGAATCCGGCTCGTGTCCACAGGTGAATCCCTTGTCGTTGAGCTGTCTTTCCAGGCTTTGGCCGACGATTCCGGCCTGAAAGTTTATTTTAACTTTTCTTAGAAGAAGTTAATAACTTTTTTGAGATTTCATAAACTTTCAGGCGTTTTCTATGACACACTGATCTTCGAAAAATAAAAGAGAACGTAAATAAAAAAGCTTTGAAACAGACTCCACAAAAAAACTTCTGTATCATTTTTTATTTTAATTTGAGTTAACATATCGTTGGAGTACTGAATGGATAAAAAGCTCTAAAGAAATTTTGAAATTTCCAATTTTTTCAAGGACTAGTTTTAGATTAATTTGAGAACTGTAGCTTCACTGCTGGCTTGAGCGATAGAAAAAGGTTCTGACACGATAAAAAAAAATAATGCCTGGTTTATGGAGAGCGCAGACAGGCCACGCCCCTTCTCAAGCTAGCTTTGAAAATAGGAAATTTAATATTTTCAAGTAGCCTTTTTGGAAGTAAATGAACTCGGAGATAAACTAAAAATTTCGATTTATCTGTTCAAAATGAAAAATAGAAGTTTCAAGATCCTGATCCGGTAAAAGCCGACATTTCAAGTCGATTTTTCGAAAATCTGGTCACTTTTTAGATGTATTATATTATTGTTGAAGGTTAAAAAAAATAGAAAGGCCTTTTTGCTATTTTTTTTTCATGAAAAATATGCGATTGGAAGCTTGTACCTTTTTTCAACAAAAAAAATCAGTTATAAATCAAAATTTACTAGGACAGCTTTGATCAAATCAGTCAAGGCTCGAAATTAATCATTTTTTTTATCATGCACGTGAAATATTCACCTGAGCTCGACAAGTCAGATTCTGCCGGTCAATCCACAAAATCTTGTCCATGAGGGCCATATCAAGGGAAATAACGAAGCGTTTTTCCGTGTCCGGACAGTCGAGAGCGTTTGAAACCGAAGTCCCGCCTCCGATTGGGATGATCACGCAGCTGTTGCTCATCGCCCCTTCGATGATCTGAGAAAATAAGTCTTGTAAAGAAGAATATAGAGAGGAAAAATGGACAAAGTTGTTTTTAATTTCGCTATGTTTCAGTCTTTTTTTAGTCCGTTCTCCGCTATATTTTCTCATGTCTGTCTGCGTCTCTCTGTTCCCTCATCGGCGAGGTCAGAGAAACATAAAAATATCACGTAAAAACGAGAGGGTTGCCGAGAGACGAGGAGGAGAAGTCCCCCATTTTAGTCCCGGAAACGGGCTTTCACAGACTCTAACTGTAGAAAAAGTTTAAAATGACCTTTTTGTAATGGCTCGGATCAATTATTTCTACGGAGATTACGAAAATCCAGTTTTAAAGTCTGAAGCCTCTGCTCTCTCGCCCCATAAAAATATTAAGTTTAGTCCGTTTTTCGTGACTGGAAGCTGCTGTTTTTCTCTGCGCCCTCCTCTTCTCTCGGCGTCCCTCTAAAGTTCAGGTGCTAATTTTCTTTTTCTCTAACCTTCCCGATGAGAGAACAGAGAGACGCAGACATCCGAAAACTGTCAAATTGCGGAGAACAGACTATACCGTGTGAGAAAAACAGTAAGAGCATTTTTCTGAATTTTATACCCACCGTAGTAATTTCGGCCTCGGACTTTGGCCAAACGACGAGGTCTGGGAGTCGTGGCACCTTTCCTTCGCGAAGATTCATCAACTCGTGGACCTTCAACTCAATTTTTCTCCTTCTGAATGAACTTTTGAACTACCGTATGCCCATGAGATCTAATAAGACGCATGCGAGGGGCGTTGGAGAAGGCGATTTTCTTCTCGGTGAGGTACTCAATGATGTCGTCGTTCTCGACTGGGGCGTCGATCGGAACTTCCGACAGTTTCTGGGCCGGAGTCGTGTGGTTCAGGTCGATGCCCAGGTAGCTCTCGAACCAGGGACGGAAGTGCGGCATCGTCTTGCCCGAGATGTCGTATCTGGGAACAATATCTTGAAGTTTTAACGAGTTTTTTTTAAATCTTAACTGATTAGTTCTAATTACAAAGAATTCTTAAGAAGCCCATTTCAATTCTGAACTTGTGAAAAAAATTTTATGCAATGAAACTGACACTGGAAAAACTTACTGGTATTTTAATAAAAACCGCCTATTCAATAAGGGCACTTGTTGGTACAAATTTCTTTAATGGAGTTTTCTACGTAAAAAAAATACTCGAAATAAAGAGCTAGTTTGAATCAATCATCCCGACGTTTGACCCTTTCATCCTTTTGCTGTATGAAGCTTGCGATTTAAAACAAGCTTTTCATTTCAGTCAACTACACCTACCTTTGCCCATTTTAGAAGTATTTGAAAACATAACGAAAACCCACTTGTCGCCTGTGAAAGTAACATGTCCAGCTTTATCGATGGTGAACATTGAATCGTTGTAGCCCCAGCCATTCCATTTCAGAATCTTGTCTCTAAAAATAAAACCAATAATCATTTAAGCAACTACATTTTAAATAAATCTGCACACAAAATTTTTCAGAAAAATCAGATAACAGAAATTTTGAATCTTCGAATTAAATCCACCGAGTTGCAGAATGACGCAACACTGCACTCAAACGCGCAAAAAAAAGCGAAGATGTTTGTAAAAAAACAGTTTTTAATTCAATTTTTCAATTAAAGTGAATTTTTCGTAAATTAAAAAAATGAACCAATAAAAACTTTTTTGCTTAAGTTCAGCTTCAAATAAATAATGAAGTCGATTGTTTTTCACCGATTGTTTTCAAAAATTTCAAACCAAAACCTGTAGGACTGAGGAACATCCTGTTCCAGAATAGGATACGAAGTCGTCATGACCGAATCGATCGAGTTCAGGGCTCCAAAGTGCAATTATACGGACAGTCTTCCGTTATCAGAAGGCCCCTTTCTAGCCTTATCAATGAAGTTAAGCTCCGCGCGGGTGGCGTAGCTTTCTGAAAAAAAATTTGAGAAGATTACCGAGTAACGAGAACTTTTATCGGACGTCTGATTTATTATCATTTTTTTTTTTTGAAGGGTCATATGATGAATGAGGACAACACACAAATATGCTTTGCCTAATGGTGTTTCCTTAAAAACTTTGAGGGGGGATTTATATCAAGTAAGTAGTCTGGAAGAATCAATTTTTGTTCATTTCCTTGAAATTTTTCTCTCGCAAATGTTATCTTAACTATTCAAGTTTTGAATTTCTAAAAGCTGATAAGATGAAGAATTTTATTGATAAATGCGTAAGTGAGATTTTTCCAAAAATTTCTGTCGATTCAATTTATTCCAGCA